>CAXKUT010000127.1:0-11182 GCA_964057025.1 Standfussiana lucernea | reverse complement strand
TGGAACTAATGCCATATTATTTACGTTTTTTTATTATTTCGTGGCCATGCAGTTCTTATATGAGTTTCTTGAATTCATAGGTTGTAAGTTGCTACCAAGGAATTCCATTTCGCAAGAAATATTTATTTTAATATTTAGCATTTGAATGTTAAATTAATCCCGTTACGGTTTATATTATGCTAGTTGCTATCAATATGATTTCCGATTACTATATTTTTTTTTTGTTACTGGCAATTGCAAGACAAGGACACACTCCACCCGCGAAGCTATCTCGCTCTGAAGTATTTTCCCCTCTTTGAATGAATTAAAGTAAAACGAACTCTTATGTGTTTGAAATAAAGTTTATCTTAAAACGGTTTTTCATATCAAAATTTTGTTTGTACTCATTCCAGTTAGTATATAAGTTCCTTGGACCAGAGTTATCAACTGATAAAATAATCACGGAACTATTAAGTACTAAGAAAAGAATTTAAAGGAACTCGATTCGCAACCTTTATTTTTTTCTCACAGAAATCACCAAGTGCAGCAGCATTTTACAATCTATGAAACGAGAAAAGAAACTTTATTGTATTAACAAAATAATCGATTTATTACTTAGTTATCGAGGTATAATAGAAAATGATCGGTAAGATCTAAAAATGTGTAGGTATGAATCCATGTAACACTGGTCAGTTTCCCTCACTCGTCACTTGCGTCAACTCGACAGTTGCCATAATTTGCCAGTATCTTCGATTCGACAGTTTTATTCAATTCGTCAGTCGAAATACAATTGGTAAAAATTGCACACACGTCTGCTAATTCAATATGTATTGAGATCTGTTTGACAGTTAACCTTTTTTTAACCTTGTTTAAGGATAATTATAAATAGTATATTTATTATATAATAAGATAAAAATGTATTTATGTGAGCGAAAGCAATAGAAAAAAAAGATCTCTTAAATTAGATGAACGAATCCATCACGCGGACTCGTATGGATGGATATCGAGTGAGAAGTATCATCGTAATAGAATCGAGTTCCCTTAAATATGTATTTGTTTAGTACTTATTAGTTCCATACTTATTTTACAGTTGACAAGTCTGGTCATCGAATGACAAATGGCAGATAGGTAATAAGTCAAAAAATCGGCTAGGTGCGTACCACATACCTACAGTGAAAGGTTCCGTAGACGGGATGAATATTTACGCACGCATAGTATTGAATATGTCACCACAAACAACTTTTTTTTCACACTTCTGCGTACTCCTTCAGAATATACAGGCGTGATGTAATATAATGAAATTATATAAACTATACATATAGAAGTGGTTGCAACAATCACGGCACATTTGACGTCATTTATTGAGTTCTGTTATCTATCTCCGAAGATTTTCATTGAACCTTCACCAAACTTAAATGGGACTACCTCAGAAGAGTACTCTACCGTTTCCTACACCAATTCTTGTTATTGGCTTATTGACCATCAACATTGGTATCAAAAAATCACCAGCATAGGCGAAGTTGATTAAACACGCATTTTAATTAGAAAGGGGTTATCTTAGGGTTGGCTCTAAGATACTCCCTTTCTAATTAAATAGGATTATTGAAATCGACCGGCGCAATTGAGAATTATCGCTGAACATACACACTAATAAAATCTAACATATTTATTTATTCATCTCCTCCCTTTTCGAGACAGTTAAGAATATTGATCGTATTTCGTATTATTTCTAGAACAAACTATTAAAACCAAGTTATATCTGCGGTTGGAGCAGAAAATATACCAAATCTCACTTTTGTTTAATTAAAAGGGTTTCGGTTTTTCCATTAGGCCATAGAACCCTAAAAAGCGGCGTTTGTTCGTTTTCTTTCTTTCTTCTCACTTTTACTATTGTTCCATATAACTCCAGGAATCGAATTAGCTTTAAGGATTGCCAAATTCTAACAAATTTTCAGTGATGTTATTATGTATGTAATTTAATTTTATGACTTACCTGCGCTCTATCTCCCTCAATGGCTATTGCTAACAACAAAACGGCGTTGTCATCTAATGAAGAACCCATCATTTGGACCTCAGACACAGAGAATACGTGCACTCGAAAAACATGATACGGGGAAATGGCCCGGAAGCCTGGCTGTGCCCAGAGCCAGATTATATTATACGCAAGTTAAATTATGCAATTGCAAATTTGGCCGTAAAGTGTCTCTTGATTCTCTTTTTAACCATTACGAATTCCCTAAGAACGAATTTTTTTCCCCAAGATCGGGAAAAAAAAATGTTACCAACATGCCAATGCAGCCGCCTAGCATTTGCCGCAGCTGCCAGCGGCAAAGCGTCACGCAGTTCCGGCCCTTTGATCTACCCGACACACAGGTGCACGCACGCGTCTTGTGAACTTGTTGCCAGTCTCAAATACTGAGATCGGAATGGATCGAGCTGTTAGGTAAGGTTGAGATGAGCGTTCACCCACCCCGCAGCAGACACCCGCTTGTCAAATGGGTCAGCACCAGTTCCGGGCATCGGAAGTCACATCAGGATACCGCTGCCCCCCGATGCAAGTGTGGGACTGAACATCGGGGTGATTTTAGTTAACACGCTCCGCTCTCCCCAAGGCGGAGGACATTAATTAAGGATTTCCACCTGGAGAAAAGGGATAGGTTAGGTTAGGTTAGGATTTTTCGATACTCGATCCTATCGAGAACGCGGTGAGACGCGCGCCGCGCTCGGCGCCAAAAACCAAAAATACTCGTAGAACATTTTGTATGAAAACGCCTGCGTGTGTTCACACAGCGCGCGTCACGCCGAGGCGTCACGCGCGCTGTGTGAACACACGCCGGCGTTTTCATACAAAATGTTCTACGAGTATTTTGTTTCTTGACGCCGAGCGCGGCGCGCGCCACGCCGCGCCTGTGTGTGAGGCTTTGCGTTGCGGCGTCACCGCTATGCCGCAAAGCGCGACAAAACGCGTCTGTGTGAACGAGGCTTTACTCTCAAAACATCGTCGGTAAATGGCCTAGACTCCTAGAATTAAAAAGTCATGTGATATCCACCAAAACGCACTGGGCCTGCATGGTACAATATGGCACTCTTAGAGAGGAGGCCTATTTTCCAGCAGTGAGAACGTTATAAGCTGATTACCTATACTCTTTTATTTATGCTGCTCACTTTTGGCAACTATTTAGAGGCAAACAAGTCTAGATTTCTTCACCATAGTTATCTTAACTGACTAACCAGTGGTGTAGTACACATTCTAAGCAACGAGGGATATACTAATTAAAATTTAAGAACGACAGTACACTTATAATACAAACAACTATTTTAGCTCGAACAAAGGAGCATAAATCTACTCGTAGCACCTAGCGTCTACACGCGCATCGAAATCTTCAACCAACTCGAGACATAATCTTCAAACAACACACAATTAATCATAAAACAGAAACATACATGCAACATTAATTGCCATCCCAACGCCATTCCCCTCCCTCAAATAGTTCTAAAATGTGCAACTAAACAAATGCACAACCATCCCTTGTCATTGCTCGAGTGACGACTCAAAACTTGAATCAAGCAAAATAAACTACTTTAACTAAGTTAGATCTGCTATCTTCCGTAAGGTAGGGTCGCAGTAAGAGCGGGAGCGGATTACATTATCAGTAGTATTTGCTGGTGATTTTAGAAACTAAAATAACATAATCTGTCAGCGAGCAATGGAACGCCCTTGGAGTTAAACTAACTGCTCGCATAAGGAACTCGATAATGCAATCAAAACTCAAATTGCCGATGATGGTCTCACGGCTGCCAAGCTCAAGAGGAACTGGTCTGGTCACATCTGTCACATGCTGGAGGAGCTATGGGCTAAGGTAACCACACAGTGGGTCCCAAACAGCAGTAAAGAGCAACGCGGCAGGCCCAGAAGGAAGAAAGAAAGAAAAAGTATTTATTAGTCTCGCACTGGAAAAAACAAAGTGGTAACTTGACAATAAAACAGGATGAAAAAAAGTAAACTTAAGAACAAATAAGGAAGAAAATGAAGGAGATGGCGGGACGAACTCGACTCTTTTTACAAGGATTGGCGAATAATAGCTATGAATAGGGATAAGCGGAAGGTGGGAAGGGAGGCCTTTGCCCTGCTGTGAGACACAAATGGCTCATAATAAAACATAAAAATAATCTGCCTATTATATTACTACGGCTGGCACACTGGCCTTCTATCTGTGTGACGAAAGTGGGCCGTAATCCACCACAGGGGACTAAAGCGGGTTGTTCGATGTCCCATGTTTTCAATAATTGGGTTTTAAGACGTGCTACCAACGTATTAAACCTAAAATAGCCACTGCTCGAAGTGAATATGTAGATACATTCAGAATTAAAAATGACCTAGCAAAAGATCAGAATCCAGCTATGAGGTGTAAAGACAGTAAAACGATGAGTAAAAACTGAAAATAAATACGTACACTTATTGAGGCTTTTTTCCAACTAGGGGACAATGTCGTGAAACTAGCATAAAGCGAATTTGGCTAAACGAAACCAGTCTGAATGAAAATCAAAAACTTTACCGTCATTTTTCTCAAAGAAACGCACTGCATCTTTCAAATTCATTTTACACTACTAATTATATCCTAAAATATTAATAAATTAATTCCCGCCAAAGCACAAAACGACCCCACCCTTACGCCACTACTCGACACCAGCTAAACATCGCTAAACAACGGAAAAAGAGCTCTATTGCGCATGAAATAAGATCGAACCCGACTGCATCGGATATGCACTAAGATAACAGGGTGATGTAAATTTAATTAGAAACTTAAGACACTACAGATAAAGTGTCTTATCTGTTTTCTCCTGAAATGGGTGGGTCTGGTTGTTCGTTACGGGGAAATTGCTTTCATGAAAATTTCACACGGAGTTCTTGTATTATTGGGGAGCGTCGAGTTGAAATGTGAGAAGAGGATTTTGGGTAACTCTTGTGCATTTGTTTTCGGGGAGACAGCATGAGCGTTTCTTTAGGAAAGTAACTAATTAGAGCTTGCGGAACGTTTTTAAACCTTTTTAAAGCGTTTTGTCATTATTTTTTAGGAGAGTATGACTGACTGCTTGCTTCATCATCTTCCTGCCTTTGTCCCATTCTACTCGGGGTCGATGCAACACGTTTTCTTCTTCCATTCACCCCTGTCAAACGGCAGGGGCATCATTTAGTCCTTTCTCAAACTCAACTCAAAATTGGGCATCATTAATAATTTAATCTCATATTCAAGGCAAACGTGCAAGACGATTTTTCTAAAAGCGACGCCTATCGATATGTAATCCGGGAATACAGTTTGTATGACTTTTTATGGAAGATGTTATTCGTTCGATTAGGACACTTAAAGTTAAAACGAATACTACTTTTGGCAAAAGATAAAAATCGTAGTTACTAAGTTCCCAAAACTACCCGTAAATGTGGTGGCAGAAAAGTAAGATACTAGGGTAGGAAAATTCTGAACATTACATCAGTAACTGAAATACCTATAAGCTATCTCTATGCTATATTCTACTCACAACCGAAGATTTTCATAAAACAGCATTAACATACCTGAAAAGATAACAAAATAAATATTAGTTAGATAAAGATAAAAACGAAAGAATGTGGGTACACAACAATTAAAAAACATAGTAGCTCCAATTTCAAAGTCTAAGAAAGGAATGAAGATATAAAAGAAAAAGATGAAGCAGAAATCAATGCTAATTCAATCATTTTTCCAGATATCCACATTAATTTAAACGTATGTGGGTAGTTACAAAACGAGGCTAATCCGATTTAGTCTGAGGGAGCGACTGGATGTGAGCTATCGCACGTGTTTCATATTATACTTGAGGCTTTCTTTTTAATTCTTTGTCATACATATAAGTAGATGCGGAAATATTTTGCATACATTTCCATCTTAGTATTTTCCTGCGGTCTCGTCCGCGGAAGTTAGTGTAGGTTGGAAAGCATCTCGCAGGAATGTATTACCGGGACAAAATGAGATGCTATATACTTACAAAGGTCGGTCATGATCACACATACATGCGTGCCAAATTTCACTACAAATCCGTTCAGCCGTGCGTGAAAAAGTAACAGATAGACAGACAAACAGGCAGACTGGCTTTCGCATTTATAATATTATCGCCGAATGGTTATCGCTTACAATATTGGCTAAAACACAAAGTCGTTTCTAAGAACATCATAATCTGCCTAACCTTTTCCCAAATATGTTGGGGTCGGCTTCCAGTCTAAATGGATACAGATGAATACCAGTATTTTACATGGAGCGATTGCCTACCTGACCTCCACAACCCAGTTAGTACTGAGTTATAAAATACGCCTTGGTAAGACTGGTTGCCTAACTTTCAGGCCACTCACTGCCTATAACACCTTTCAAAGATCTACACATGACAGCCAGAACCAACAGCTTAACGAGTTTTCCGAGGCACGGAGCAACCTCGTACATGTAAGGGGTGGTCACGCATCCACAAACCACTCTAGGCAAGTGGCAAAGGCTTAACCTAAAGATCGGTCCGAGCGGCTCTTACTATTTAGCCACGAGCTCTTCAGTCGTTTCGTTACACACGTATTTAAGATACATTCCAAAATTTATAATTGAGCATGTTTCCATTATTGTAACCGATAGGTAACACTCGAAAAATGCATACCGAAAATTCCAGTACTACTAAGATCAAAACCTAAACGGAACATCAGTATTAAAGCCCCCACTTTTTCAAAACTACCCTCCAAAATATTTCACCGGAATAAATAAGTTCACTTTCAACGGACCAAAGTATCTGAACCCGAGAAATATCCATCAAAAGGAATAGGAAATAAACAATCAGTGCTACTAGCACACTGCACAGCCCTGACGCAAAACAGAATGCGGGTAGTCCGCTAATCGGATTTAAAGTCTCCGCGAGAACGTCCATCCTCTCCCTCTAACATGTTTTATGTATAGCAAGCCTTGTTTGAGTTGGAAACACTCTTTTTATTTTTATAGGTTTTACATATGACCTAGTTTTTATGCTTACCGCTTAAATGTGTGATGCAACTTTTTGAGAATATAATAAAGACAAGTAATCTGAATGTGTCTTTTTAGACAATTGTTACGGGAAGTCTGAAACCCGAGATTTTGACAACGAGCCCTTACCAAGAAAGGTCGTGTAAGGGTTGTGGAGATCAGCTAGGCAGTTGCTTCATGTAAAATTCTGATATTTTATTTAGCTGTACCCCGTTAGATTGGAAGCCGACCTCAACATAGTTGGGGAAAGCCTAAGCAGTGTGATAATGGTAGTTTCAGAAGAATAAGTAACGCACCTGTTTTTAAACAAAATATGGGAGTAAAAGACAATTATTTGGCTGAAATAAGCTTTCCTTTATGATAGAAGGCAAAACCAATATTCCAAAAGCTTTTTCACAAGTGAAGACTTTATAAAAAAATTAAAACGTTATGGCGGTATTTGGAAAAATGCAGCTTGATGTTCTTTTAGAAACCCAGCCACTAACTTGATTTTAGAAGAAACATATAGACTGTAGAACCAGAAAATCAGTCTGCAATGAACAAAGCAATCACGCACTACAACTAACTGCTTTCTTAGCAAGACTAACTTCAGACAACCCCGGGAATGTTGCCAGAGCAAAGAAGATTACAGTTGCTAAGACAGATTCATCCACAAGATTCAACAGCGAGAGCATTCCTAACCTAAATATAAGTGGCACTGAAAGTGGGTAGTCGAACTTACAGCAAATTGAATTTAAATCCTCTCGCTATCTGGCCATGTATTATGTATATCCGTTTGCGTTGTTTTAACTGGGAATCTCTGGTTTAGTAAAGGATTTTTAGTGACATTATTGTATAATGTAGAAGCGTGTTTGTGAATGTGTTGTGTGAGTTTGTTTATGGAAATAAGGCTTAAATCAGTACGTTTAAACAAAATTGTGCACAGTGGAAATAACTTGCTCCAAAAATCTGTTAAATTAAATTGCATTGTATCTATTAACAATCTTCTTTTTTTAAAATCAGCCTATTATGACCCATTGTCCTACTTTGCCCGGCAATCTAATAGAAAAAAAAACTAATTGTATAAAATACTAAACCTGATTTATTCTATTTTTTAACTTAAAAAAACTTTGACCCCTCAAATTCCACGAATCCAACTAATTGGATCACTTTGGAATTTACGATTTTGTGCCGACCTCTTGTTAACGAGCCTTGAATTCGGTCACCCTGTCATAACATAATACGACGCTTGTAATCCTCAAAAGGCTAGGCAGAAGTGTAGCTACGTACACCCACACTTCGCCAGTTATGTTTTAAGACCCAAGTAATAAGGGGCGAGCCTAGTGCCATCACCTTGTCGTTACTACTGGTACGCAGGCCTCCTCTATGAGAGCGGGATAGAGGGATACAGTGCGTGTTGGTCATCCAGGGTTACGGTTTATCCAAGCTGTAAAATACTTAATCGGAACATCTTTCAATATAA
This sequence comes from Standfussiana lucernea, assembly GCA_964057025.1. Classification (NCBI taxonomy): domain Eukaryota; kingdom Metazoa; phylum Arthropoda; class Insecta; order Lepidoptera; family Noctuidae; genus Standfussiana; species Standfussiana lucernea. The sequence continues at coordinate 2,713 of CAXKUT010000127.1, read as the reverse complement.
ATGACACAACTTTAAAAAGAAAGAAAAGGTTTTAATTTGACTCGCACAGTAAAAAACAATAAAACTAAATTAAATAAATAATAAGACATATCATCATCTGCCTAAGCTTTTCCCAAACTATGTTGGGGTCGGGTTCCAGTCTAACCGAATGCAGCTGAATACCAGTATTTTACATGGAGCGACTGCCGATCTGACGTCCACAACCCAGTTAGTACTGGGTAATGCGGTAACCCTTGGTAAGACTGTTTGACAGACTTTCGGGCCATTGACTACCTGTTACGATTGTCAAAGATCTACAAATGACAGCCGGGACTAACGGCTTAACGTGTTTTCTGAAGCACGGAGGAAACTCGGTATGTAATGATGGTCACCATCCACGGACCAACCTCGGCAAGCGCGGCTTAAACTGAAGATTGATCCAAGCGGCTGTTATTATTTAGCCACGAGCTCCTCCAAGCTCGTGCTTAAAAAAAAATAAGACATATTAAACTAAAATGGTCTTGTACGAGGCAAAAAGGCCTCTATCTCATGTTGCTGTAAAATTATCAAAATCAAAATCAAAGCATTTATTTCAAGTAGGCCAATTACAGGCACTTTTGAATTGTCGAAACAAAGACAGCAATAAAAAATGAAGCTACAGTCCCAGTCACAAGACATAATAACTGTGAAAGTACTGTAGTTGCCCATTCCAAAGCGTAGATCTCTATGGAGAAGAATGGGCAAGAAATTCCACGGACACTCTTTTAAATCATAATGTTTTTACAAAAATCTGGGATACATCATTCTTGTTGAGATGGTACATTATGTGAGAACGATGTAGCAAGCCGTGCACGTTAAAAATGTCCCCAGTACAAAAAAAAGACAATTAAAAAAACAAAATAATTAGTTCAAATAAACCGTGGCAACTAAAATATAACATGTAAAGTTAGTGACATACATTACAACAACAACAAACAATCGATATCGGTTGCATCGGAAGCTTTGTTTTAATCGGATTTGGAGCTTCCTATCTGGTGTCGTGTATTGTTTCCGATACGGAATCCTGTTGTACTAAAGATTTTCTCGTTCCTTTTGAGGGTATTCGCTAAAGGTTTTCATTTTCGTATGTATTTTGTGTATTAGTGAACTAGGCTAGCTCTAAGAACTTATCTTTGCTCTTTGTTAAAATAGAAGAGGCTGTACGATTTACAGGGTCTGCTAAATGTTGATTTTAGCTTTAAAATGTGTGTGTGCTTAAAAATGCGTACTGTTTATTTTATAGAAATATGGAAAAAATGGAAAATATGTCAGTCGAATACAGAAGCATCAATTCAACAGCCAATCATACAGGCTATAGCGTGATTTTGCTATTTCAAAACAAAGCAACGCGTCGGTCCCGCGTTGGGCGCCAATTCATCTTGCGTGTTGCAATAATTAAACGTCAAACCAGTACGAATCGACATAAAATAGATTCTCTATTTGATGGCTTTCCCGATTCTATTATACACGGTTGATTTAACAGAGCTCGTACTCCGTGAAATACTAAGCTTGGTTCGGATTTTGTCATTAGTTAGGGTATAAATAGAAACGCGTAGAATTGCTGAAATTCTAGCCAGTAACTAATTTATCGGATGAAGGGAATTGGACAAATTAGATCACATATTCCATTGAATAATCTGTATGCCTTATTTTCTCGTTGAGCGGTGGATGAAATATTATCATCAGATAATATTTACAATAATTGGAGACCATGGCAAAAAATACACATATCTGACTTACAGCGACGCAAAGAAGACCCGCTGCGCTGTCTTAAAGTTTTTTTCTTTCTGAAGTAAATCGAATCTAAAACCATACCTAACTCTGTAATTTTTCGAACGATTTAAAGTGCTATAACAATAATAAAAGCCCGTGACACACTCATCTCTCACACATCACACAGCGTCAAAACGAAACAAACAAAAAGTACTACCCGCCATTTTGCCGGTCCCGCGCTGGGCGCCAATTCATCTTATCCTCTGCAATAATTAAATGTCAAACCGGCACGCATCGACGGGCAAATTGTTTCGCCTTCACAACTGTACGTTGGCTTTTGACATCGTTTTTCCTATATTAATTACCTGCCACATTTTATTATTGAGTGCGAAAACTATGCTCTTTTATGAGGTTTTCCGTTAATTAACTTTTAATTTATTGGTTCACGATGGATGGATGTGGTGCGTCGACACTTTTGGAGATTGCTGTTTTTAAAGTTTTACGGAAAATTTTTGTCATGTTTCATAATGCTATTTATTTTGGTAGCAATATTTCCATGGGAACTTTCTTTTAGAGGTGGCTGCCCTTACTTAACTAAGATAAAGCAACGTGGCAAAGAAAACCCAATCAGAAAATGTGTCGCCTCTGCATTCATATTTCGCCCGCCATTGTACCCATAGAATTAGCAATATTGTGAAATAGCTGTGTTTACACTTTTGATGCATGACTTTTGATGAATAAAGAATATTCTATTCATCTATCTGCTTTACCCGAACATTTATTTATATATTTTTACGGCCTGCTTTGCCAAATCATGGCGACCCGAAAAATTGTGTAGCTACCCTAAGGTTCAACGATGCTCTTATGTTAATAACGGAAGAAAGTTTTAAAAATAGAAAGGTTGCATTTTTAAGAGTTATAATAAAGGTGGATAGTGCAACACTATTTCATAAATGTATTCTATTCCTGCAATGGAGTGGGT
>CAXKUT010000126.1:0-16605 GCA_964057025.1 Standfussiana lucernea | reverse complement strand
GATCGAATGCTTTAGAAAGAGTACCTAATAGGAATTTGTTAGCTATATCGATATCCTACTGAATTTCCTAGAAAAACTCCCGTTTACGTAATCAAGTAGCATAGCCGAATTAGGTATGTATGTAATCTAATTTCACATATACCTAAAACTTGAATCATCATCAAATCTTTTGAATATGCGTACTTGCGTTATGAACCCTTGATTTGACTACAAGAAAGCAAAGGTAGGTTTTTTATATAGCACTCAACACAACTAAGGAGATAAAGCGAATCATCATTATTAGTCTCATGCACGGGAAAGAGGCATAGAAGCTAGACAACCACGCCACTTTTAAATTTAACTTGTAACCAGACTATCAATCGATAATATTAAGTAGCTATGGCACGCGACTTCGTCCGCGTGGAATTTAATAAAATAAATGTTTAATTACTCGACTCTTTTTTTTAAATAAAAGTAGCTTAAACCTAAGCAATGAATACATTTATTTTTGAGCTCACATTGCATAAATGTATTAGAAAATTTCCCAACAGTCCAACAAAACTAAAATTGTTTAGTCTCCCATAAACCGCTAACAATATTCCTACATACATAACACATGCGTGCGTATATAACATTAATACAAATCGAGAACCGCAACAATTGCAGAAACCATTAAAACAAACAGGCTTGCAGCTGCTCACGGCGGCCACTCGAGCGGAACGCTCTGCCCCTGGGCCCGCCCCCCGACCACGCACAGAAATCAACATAAATAACAATACACACCCCTATCTCAGATACTATGACACCTTCATCAACAAAAAAGGCCAAACAACCAACTAAGCCGTAAACCAAAACCCTCCTCTTTGTATCCGAACGCAGAACACAAATTACCGCGAAAACGAACGCGCCATTCCCGAAAAAAAGTTAAGTCAACGTCAAGTGTGCAACAATTGAAAAATGTTTCGTCTCTTTCGTCCATTCAATAGATACAGTCCCTCTACTTTTGGGCGCTTTTATTAAATTTATTGTTAAAGGAATGTATATAAAAGTTGTTGAAATGAAAAAGGGTCCCAGTTCCATTTCGATCGTGAGTGATACCAGTGTTCCAATATGTTTTCTGAACAAAGTTACTCGAGGCTCTTCAGACCTTGGGATGTGAGTGATAGTAAGAACGATGGACAGACAAACTGTGATATTAGTACAGACGCCGAGATAAAAATGAAGAAAAGGAAAATCGACGAAACCAAAAGAGAAAGTCGTTTGCGGAAAATTCGCGGGACTTTTAAGAAGTCTGATACAAGCCATCAAGACGCTACTGTTTCTACCACCACAAGAGATGGGGATGAAGACATAAAGCCTGCTACAACTACAATAACTGAAATAAATTCCCCCGTCGAAAAACTAACACTATGCTGTGACAGGCTGCTTCAAGAACCTCCTTGTACAAAAAAAGAAAAAGTAGAAAAGCCGACGGAGGTTGACATAAAACCTCAACCTTATCCGACGCTACCACAGATGCCGTACAGCCCGACATTTATGCCAGACTACTTACCGACTGCCGATATAGCACATGCATTAGGAGTACCACCAACCGACCCGTTACTTCTCGAATCCCTCGCCCAAGGTTATGCGATGGAGTTAGAATACGCCAGGATCCTGCACCAAGAAAACGAAGCGAAAATAAACGCGAAGAAGCAACGACCAAAGAAATACAAATGTCCTCACTGCCATGTTGGCTTCTCAAACAACGGGCAACTAAAGGGCCATATCAGGATCCACACTGGTGAAAGACCATATAAATGTGACGAGAAGAATTGTGGGAAGACCTTCACAAGAAACGAAGAGTTGACGAGACATAAAAGGATCCATTCTGGGGTGCGTCCGTTTCCGTGTTCCACTTGCGGGAAGAAGTTTGGCAGACGAGATCATTTGAAGAAACATACGCGGACTCACTTTGTTCAGACGGAGCGGATGATGCCAGTTTTCGTGCCGTTGTCAGCGGTTCCACATATGTCTGGCTTCCCGTACTTATACGGTTACTGAGGGAAGGAAAACAGATGGTATTTCTCTACATAATTTCAGGAAATATGGGAACAGTTACTGAACTTGTAAAATGGAGTTTTCCTTTTACTGTGACTAGATATAAGATTCTTGCCTGTTGGAAAAGTGAATTTTCTTATTTCAGTCTTAATAATGAAGTCTTTGAAATTCATGACGAGTTTAGAAGTTTGAGCTTTTATTTAAATAAGCAGAGCTTTTGTAAATGTAATTTTAGTGAAATAAAATATACGAGTACGTATGATTTAATGCGATTCAATGCAGGATTGTAAATAAGGAAAATTAATAAAGAAATATAATTTAGTCGTTTATAAATATTGCTAGTAAGTAAATATATCTAGCTGTTTGCACATAGTAGGTATAATAATCTTCCACTATCAATGACCAAGATGTGTAAAATGGTTGTGAATACCTTTAATACGTAGTTGTAAGATAAACAAATATATTTTGAGAGTTTAAAACAAAATAAATAATTGTTTTTATGAACCCTGTTTACACTTACATTTTTAACTTTCAGGAGACTGTAATTATCAACAATACACATACATATACGCACACATAGCCATAAAAATAAGTTTGTAATAGTTTTCCGATTCTATCCGTATCATTTATTATTATTATGCTGCCCATGGGCCTTGGACATGCCGTCAAGATGTTTCCTCACGATGTTTTCCTTCACCGAAGCAAGTGGCAATACGCACCTTAATCCGAAAAATCAAGAAGTGCGTGGCTTGTCGGTCCCAGCACTAGGCTACCACTGTTATGATTCCATAAGACACCTTACTGTTCAGAAAAACTTTCTTTTAAGTACTTTAAAAAATCCAAAAACCGGTTCTAGGGACAAAAAAGATTGACATAGGCAACATTTTTGAAAAGGCGCTTACATAATGATTCCTAACTGTCTTCCTCGACTTTTACTGCTGTACGTAGGACTCCCCAAGCGTCGTCACATCGACCGGTCCTGTGCATCATGCACCCAGCTTTCACCGTCAGGTCAGCGGTCCACCTCAGGAGAGACCCTCCAACGCTGCGCCTAAATGTGCCAATCTTTAGTCTCAAAATAGAGACGATTTATAGGTACTAATAAGGAACCCCAGTGAACTCTTCTCGTATCTACATCGTTGAAAATATTTCAGGTCATGTGAAAAACCAGCACAATCTATGTTCTCCAGCTATTTTGATTCAAGTTTAAACTAGGTACGAAGATGAGTGAACATTTTTGCTCACTCATGCTTGGAAGTGGAACCAATACGGCGCGCGGCGCGACGGCTGGGTTGTTGTGTTCGACGTACATATGTAGTTTTTTAACGGTATGAGGTCTTGATTCACATAAAGTCGATTGTGTGTGGTACTTAAACAATCCGAAATAATATTATAGACTGCCACGTTAATCGAGTGGTCGCAAGCGCGATTGCTGATTAGAGGTCTTGGGTTCGATGCCCGGGTCGGGCAAAATGTAATTGGATTTTTCCATCAGGAATTTCTCAGTAGCAGCGACGGAGTCTGGATGTGTTCCCGGTTGATGACAATAGGCTCGCCCCCTATTACATGAGACTAAAAGATACCTAACTGTCGGAATTTGGGTGTCCTCCACCCAGAGGCAGAGGTACACCTCTGCCTAACCCTTCGGGGATGACAGGCGTAATGTTATGTAATATTATAGCATGAGCGTGGCAGTAGGTACCCACAACTCTGCTCGCGTGGACATAGGTACCTAAGTATCAACCGTTCAAAACCAAATACCTAGCCTAAGCTTATAAGTGTATTTCTTAACTTATAATAAACCCTTATGTTTTCGACTTGGAGACTAATTAAATAGGTACGTAAATCTTCCTAGATAAACACGCAGAAACGTTGTGCTTTATTGGCCTTTAGCGTAACTTTATACATCTTATTTAGCTATAGGTAGCTTAGAGGTACAGAGAGTGTATAGAACCGACAGAAACGTTCGGACAGTTTACTAAGATATTGCACTATCACAATCGAGCCTCTAGAAACACAATTACAAAGCAAAATAACTTCGAATCGCCTTCAAAAGTATTATAAAATCGATTCATCATTCATTTTATACAAATCAGAATAAAAAAAAACTTGCGCAAATAATCCCGAAGTTTAGAGTACGGACTTCCGGTTGTAAGAATACATGAATGGACACACATAACAATTTGTTATTCCTAAATATTTTGACTTTTGGCGTCAATGAAAGCAAAGCTATAAAAAAAGATGCACACTTGGGCCGATAAAAGATTTTTGAGAAATACTCGTCAAGAAATCATTACTGCGAAAGGAGGTTTGAGTTATACCGATTCGCCGCGTATCCCAGACTGGCAAAGATTGCAAAATACAGAGCGACTGGTGATTACGTACATGTTAAATACTTAGAGTCCTCTAGAGACGTCTAACATACGCCAGCGGATGAATCTAAAAAGAGAATTGTTTAACAGATAGCGAGTTGCTTACTTAAAACTCGAAAACAAGTTAAGTGTTTGATATAATAACAGACGAAATTCATATATGATTTCTGGCTAGGCAGGTACACGAGAGGTCGACACAAGTAGTTTACCACACAGACATACACGTAACTTAGAACGAGCAGGTATGCCAAACCCAGAGTAATTCATCTCAATTTGTCAATCAATAAGTTTTAAAGTGAGTAAATAAAGGGTTGATTTCGTAATAATAGATGACTGATCACTATTATTGTGAACATGGAGCTAAAGAGACAAGCGACACAAGTGCATCCAGGTAACCGACCAGGACGGCGCGGCGGCGGCTGCGGATGAATGAAAGGTAATTGTAGATGGCGCAACTATAGATAGGTCACAATCTGACCAATGAAGTCAAGCTATTTTGAAATATAAATGACACTAAGTACCAGATTTCCAACCAATGACGACGCTTGGAACCAGCGATGTTAGCGTCATTAGTTTCACAGTTGCCATTCTCATAGCTAAACGTCAGCGTACCGAAGTTCGAGTTCTTGCTACTGTTCTTTTTCTTAGCGTATCAATGAAAAATATCCTGCTACTGGTAAAGGGGCCTACTTTTGTAATTGACATGGCTTACGAATATCGGTGGTGAGCCAAAAAATATTTACGAACTAACATAATCATTCGTATCATCATATAGAGGTGGGCAGGGACATCGACGGACAAACGATAACGTCGTTGCCCCTGTCACCCTGTATTGATCCCACAGCTGGCTTTTGGGAAATCAGGAATCCCCTCTGAAGTAGGAAGCCTGGACCTAGTACGGGTTGGCATCAAAACTTACTCTGTACGATATAAACCAAAGGAAACTTTATTACTGATTTCGAAAATGTCTCCCATTTAACTTGTTTTCATAATATCTATAACACGATATCATCATTGTCATTCTCGGGGTCGACGCAGCATGTCTTCTTCTTCCATACTCCTCTATTACTCGTCATCTCAGCAGTCACCTCCTTTCTTGCCATTTCATCCCTCACACCGTCCATCCATCGTTTCTTTGATCTTCCTCAATATCTATAGCACAATAATCACGCAATAAATTATCAAATGGCGATTTTGCGTAAAAGCAACAAACAAATTAGTTACTTTCCCACGTTCACTTACATTTGCCCCAAATAATCCCTAAATACATTAAAACATACAATTCGGACGTCCGTTTAAACCCAGCAGGACTCTTTGACAAGAAATTGAGATATTTTTACACTGGGCACACTGGTTTAATTGGAAGAATGAGGTGTTGTCATTGCGCGCTGCGTGAGTTCTTTTGTTGATATTTGACTTCCGTTTTTGTAATTGGAGCAGTTGACTGACAAAGTAAGTTGTTTTGAAGAAAGCAAGCTATGAAATAATTACAGTGACGTAATAGTAACTACCTAGTTATGCTGTCGTAAAAAGTCGTGATGGCCCAGAGCTTAAGGCCTCGCCTCTCATGCATGAGGTCTTGGGTTCAAACCCGGGCAAGTACCAGTGTGACTTTTTCAATTCATATGTACTTTCTAAGTTTATCTTGGACATCACAGACATCGGTGAAGGAAAAGATCGTGAGGAAACCTGGACTTACAATTAATATAAGTCTGAAATCGCCAACCGTCTTGAGCAGGCTAGGTGTGGTGATCAATGCTCGTGCCTTCTCTGTATGAGAAGAGGCCTTTGCCCAGCAGTGGGACAGTTACAGGCTGGTATTATTATATCCTTTATTAATTTTTTCCTCTTATCTTTTACATTTTTAAATATCTCTTACAAAAAAATTAAAAATATAAAAAATATTATCCCACTGGCACCGGGAACAGGATCCGAGCTACAGGTGGTCAGGGTTCTTGAGAGAGGAACCTCCTAACAATACGCGCCGTGTCCAGAAGTACTGCTTGTATTATTATTTCCTTACTTATTTGTTACATTTTCAAATATTCCTATATATTATTAATATTATGCTGATTTAGCGTAGGACGGGTAACTAGATTACCGGCTTGGAAAAATATGCACTTACTTTTTTTTTTATCTAACATATCAGCCAGGCATTGTGGTTATACATTAATCTTTTGGCGTGTCGGCGACATAGTCGGAACTTGCGTAATTTTCAAAAAAGTTTACAAACAACGCCCTCTTGAAAATATGTTTTAAACGCCAAATGATCATTGTTGCACTTAGTATTTACTTACAGCTAACAAGAGGAAACCATAGAAAGTAGAAAATGAAAAAAAGGATTATATTATATATATTACGCCCCTTTTTTCAACTAAGTAATTATTGGACAACGCTGATAAAAAATGCATTCTGATAAAATACCTAACCCATGTGAACATTATTTCGCACCCTTTTGTCAATTCTACAAGATCCTCCGATAGTTAAACTGCCCAACATCGCCATCGTAGGTGTGACCCTACTTTTTAACCGTAGAGCATAATCTTTTTAATTCTTTCGACAAACAGAAGGAATCCCAAGTTATTTATAACAACCCGCCTACAATCCGAACAAATTCGCTGAATAGATAATTTATTGGTCGTATAAGGTCAGCCTGTGTTGCTAGGGTAAAAAATCCATATTACTTTTTTTGAGGCACAGGTGGCATTTGATACAGCCTGAATGAAACCTTCGCGACGAGGCTGAGGAAATTAATGATAGTCTGTGTAAACATTTTTTGTTTGTGAATGAATAGTTTTTGTGAGTTTTATTCGACAAATGAGGGAGTTGCCGATTAAGCCCTGCGAAATATTTGAGGATTTGATTTATTATAAGTAGAAGATACGCATTAATAAACTATTATTTAGATTAAACCAATACTGAAAAGAATCTTGGGTTGGGAAAAGTGGAGACTGACAAATAAATAAACTAGCGGAGCCATGAGCTGGCAAAAAGCTTTGCTTAATATTATTTACTGACTGCCCCGTTGGTCCAATGGGCGCAAGTGCGACTGCTGAGTGCGACCTGGGAAGCGAACCCAGGCGGCTTGATTTCCAGGACCGGCAAATTGTGATTGGATTTTTCCACCAGTATTTTCTCAGTAGCAGCCACGGAGTCTGGATGCCAATAGGCTCGCCTTCGATTACAGGGACTTCAACATAACTGGCCAAAATGTGGGTGTTCCTTTTAGGTACACCTCTGCCTAACCCTCGAGAGATTACCTACAGGCGTTTACAGGCTTTTAAAACGTTGGGCTATACCAACTTTTTAACTTTTTAATTGCAGACATATTTCAAAGCCTAAAAGTTTCAGAGTTCGATTACCCGTAGCACAGATAATATAATACTTATCCGTAGCCTTACTTTTTGACTTAAACCCGCTATACAACTTAGTAAGACTTAGAAGTAAGTAACACTTACAAAGATCGTAAGATACAGAGAAGTACCCTAATCTGCACATTACACTTATAGGTAAGTATTTAAATATGTACTACGAGAAGTTCTAGCGCCTCGGCCTTTCTCAGTGTATTTTTGCCGTACTAACTGAATTAAATCTTTATTTCTTCTCACTCAAATTCTTACCCATGCCATGCTTATAGTTTCTTTATATCAGTTCTTAACCCTTTGACCGCCACGGACGTCTATGGACGTCAAATTAAAACGTGCTCACGACGCCTGCGACGGCACGGCACGTCGAAAATAGACTATTTCGCTGTCGCTTGGCGTAGAGAACACAGATTTTCGTTGTAGACGTGGCGGTCAAAGGGTTAATGTGCACATTACTGTCTCATATGCAATCATCATTATTGAATTCAGTTTTTTCTCACCAAAGAATTCTTGGACACTTTTTTGTAATAAGCAAATAAACGATTCCAAGGGATAATTCCGTACCTGGCGTGAATAAGTTGATATGTCATTTATGCATACTTTTCAGGGCAGCCAATTTAAAGTTTACGATCTTCTGGTAAATCGAAAATAATGATGATTACTTTTTTAATAGTTGAATTTAGGTTCTTTAAGGAGCTGTTTTAAGTCTACGTTACAAAATAAATGTAATATTTGTAAATGCATTTAAAAACAGACTTATCCAATTGTTCACCGACGACTTATCAACTTATTCCCTGAAGGAAGATAAAAATTCTAACTGTCATAATTGAATTTAAATAAAAACCAAATGAAGTAATAACAAAGTTTAAACGCAGAAACAAATTAAGATCCTTTATTCTTTTTTAAATTTATGAAATTTAACCAAATGACAAGAAAAAACCGATTATTACCACTGTCCACCCCCTGCTTGTCCACCCGGGTGGACAGTGTCACAACTTTTAAAAATAATGCCCACTGTCCCCGGGGGGTGGCCAGTGAGAATCATTATTAAAATAATTCACTGTAGCCACCACTGGTGGACACGGCTACAACTTTTTCAAACATTTACAATGGCCACCTCAGGTGGACAGCGCCACTATTAAAACCAACATTCTCTTTATCCAACCCTGGCTGATACTGTTTACAGACGCTACAACTTTTTCAAACATTTACAATGGCCACCTCCGGTGGACAGCGCCACTATTAAAACCAACATTCTCTTTGTCCAACCCTGGCTGATAGACATTTATTGAACTGTAATGAACTTAATGAACTTAATTTTTTTGAACTTAACTTTATTCAACTTTAATAATAACTTATATCTTAAAATTGCAATAAAAATCTATGTTTAAATTCTTATCCTTTTTTTATAAAAACAAAAACAAAAGTAAATACTTCCAATAGTAATTTACCAATCATTGCAGTATTAATTTCTCATCATTTCCAGAAATTGTCCTACGGTTATTTGGCCATTTACAAATTCCAGTTGTGTTTCTTGAATATACTGATCACTGAAAATATATTTCTTTTTTCGTTTGTTAGTATTCACTATATTTTGGCTTAGCTGAATTTTTCGCACAACGAAAAAAAATGCGTCTTCTTGAATAATGTTTAATGCTTGCAGCATGCTTGGTTTTTTTTCCCTATTGCTTTATTCAGTTTATAGTGCCATCCTTCAACAGCATTAGTCGTGCGATGCCTTTCCCCAAAGATATACCATACTTTTAAGAAGTAATCTGTCATCCAATGATCTTCTACGTATTTCCGAAATTTCAAAACATTTGCATCTGTAGTTCTTCTGCGGGTTATATAAAGCCATCCGTTTTTTATTTCTGTCTCGGGTAGTAATGGAAGTACCGCAGTCAATGCTACCTCTCGAATTTTAAACATATCTTCAGATGTAGTAAGTTTTAAATCACGCCCTTTACTCCATATCGCTTTTTTGAAATGTGTATAACATCCTTTCAATATTGCTGAAGGAAATGATGATCTGATGGCCTTCATAGCTGCTTTTTTTCTTTTTTTCTGCTGTCCACTGGAGGTGGCCATTGTAAATGTTTGAAAAAGTTGTAGCATCTGTAATCAGTATCAGCCAGGGTTGGATAAAGAGAATGTTGGTTTTAATAGTGGCGCTGTCCACCTGAGGTGGCCATTGTAAATGTTTGAAAAAGTTGTAGCCGTGTCCACCAGGGGTGGCTACAGTGAATTATTTTAATAATTTTTCTCACTGGACACCCCCCGGGGACAGTGGGTATTATTTTTAAAAGTTGTGACACTGTCCACCCGGGTGGACAAGCAGGGGGTGGACAGTGGTAATAATCGGAAAAAACACTTTAAATTACTTATTCGTCTGTGTTTTCTTCTTTATCAGGATCTTCTTCGTCAAGATCGGGGTCGATATTTTCTGTATCATTATCCGTTTTTATATTTCTATAAAATTCATGAAATACTGGATCTATTAGAGGTAATAGATCCAGCAAATCTTTTTTCTTCTCTCGACTTACTGGCAATTGCTCTCTGGACACTGGTTCTAACTGTATGTTATCTATAATGTATTGCCTCTTTTCTTGAATGACTCGTGTGATTTTATAATGATAAAACTAGACAATTCGAAATGTTCTAAAATATCACAACTTTAGATAGCGTGCTAACTAGACAATTCGAAATGTTCTAAAATATCACAACTTTAGATAGCGTGCATAACTAGATAACTCGATATATATGTGTGTGTTTCGTACTCAAAGACGTTCATAACTTGATAACTGATTTTGTCATATTACACTTGCAAATCCACAAACGTATATGTTGATATATTAACTAATGCATGTTCTGACTTATGTTGATAAATCGAAATGCAATAATATAAACGCTGTCAGTTTAGTATTATTAATTTGACATGTCGTTTTATCAAATATTTATTGCCATAATTGTAGATACTCACTTAAGTACGAAAGCAATAATTTGATTTTGTTTGAGTATTTCGAGTTGAGTTTTTAATACCGGTAGGGTATAAATTCACAGAAGCGTTTAAGCTAAAAAAAAAAAAAAACGACATCTCGAGTTGTCAACGTATTCACGCGTGGTACGGAATTGACTCTTTACCCAGTGCAATAAATTTGTCTTACACTGACTACGATACAATAGGAAGGTCCATGGGAATACCGGTCAGGTGGCCGTGTCACGCCTACAGAATAGACTTTTTACTGAGGCTAACGGCTATTTGCTACCTGAAGTAAGTAGCCACGATACCGTAGATAGGAGCCATAAAAGTTGGGACGGTTAGGACAGTCCGTTAATAGAAAATATAATAATAACGGTGTAAGAATTTGTTAAACCTGATTGATTCATAAAATGGGTCAATTTCGAAAATAAATATTTTGCTGTCTATTGCCTATACTCGTATTCGTGAATTTTGCGACTGCTTTGCTTCTACATAACCTTTCCAAATAATTCCTAGCCTGCTCTGTCCCGCTCCTCGAAAGCTATGGTCATGAAAAATCACTAGTGCACATATCACACTTTATGGTCACCCTACAATTCGCTAAAGACGGCACCAACAATACAAATAGGATTATTTACCGTCCATTACACTACAAACCTCATTCATGAGTTTTCACGCAAAAAAAAATGTAAAGTTTGTTATTCCCACGGAGTACTTGACTTTTGCGCAAATTCGCTACGGTAAGCGTCAGGTCAGGTTGCACCTCCATGCTCTATAACATTGACGGGTCATGAATGGGAGCCTTTTTTAAGACGATGATCGATTTGATTCGATTTTTGTGTTTGTTTTGTCGACTGTGAGTGTAATTTTTGACACTTACACCTTTTTGAGACTCCCACGCAAGTTTTTATAGAAGGCAGTGCTGTTTTTATTCAATAGTCTTAAACTTAGAACCAGAAGTAAAGTTTACTACTACACTAAAACCTATACGTGTCCTTATCATATTTCTTTTGATGCGTCGCAATCGGGTAAGATAGGGCAAGAAACATCTTTTCAATACACTTTCTCGAAAACTTGCTCTTATCGCAATACGATTAGGTTCAAAATGCAGTGTATTTCATACTCGTGGATTTTTTCATTTATAGTACACGAGGGCTTTATTTTTCCTAAATGTACTATTTTATTATTTAAATATCAGAGACCTCCGAAAAATCAAGAAGAAAGTATCTGCGAAATACCTGCACACAATTATTTGCAAATACGGTAAATATTAATCAAATTCAAATTATTCTGAACGCAACCACAAAGTACGTAATAATAAAAAATCGCTAATGATAACTTCCCGCTCAAACGGAAGCACGGGAAAACGCAACAAACTGTCATGGCGGCCACCCATGGCGCGTGATTTGTCATTGTGGTAATGATGACACAACTTGCTTATAGAAATCAGAGAATCATTGTTATTTCTACAACATTTTGAAATAGCGTTTATAGGTTTTAGGGCGGGATTCGTACACAACAGACACACAAAAGTCGGTAAAAACTCGCGTATATTAAAATTACAAAATTTCACAGTACATACAACACTAGCATTAGGTATACATTTTTGGCGGGAACGCCTGAGCGTTAAGTACGCGCCCGCTCGCGAGTGTGTTTATGACGCTACTGGTCATGCGGCACACGGTGACCGTTGGCCGACACGCGCGCGGACAACATTGTTGTTCGCGCGCTTTATGCAAGTGCGACAGGGATAGCATGAAGTGTAGCGATGCGGACGGCGCGCGATGATGCCATTCGCTTCGCGCGATATTCAAAACTTAAATAATTATAAACTTACTGCTAAGGGCATTATATAATCAAAGCTGCTAAGATACAAAAAAATCAAAGGAATTGCCTACATTCCACCCCCTTGTTCCTGAACACACTCGTCAGTAGGCAACACAACTATTTTTACAACGGGTCGCTTCATCAAGCCCCTACAGGTTCTTACAGTAACTACTCTAATTTTGCCATCACGGCCTGGGTGGACTGCGCTAATTACGCCCCTAGGCCATGCATTACGAGGCTGATGCTCTTCTAAAATAAGAACCATGTCTCCCACTTTTACGGGTGGCACTTCGTGCAACCACTTCTGACGCTTTTGGAGGGTTGGAACATACTCCTTGAGCCACCGTCTCCAAAACATGTCTGCCAGAGCTTGGGCTTTCACCCATGCCTTTCTACTTGTTAAGTCCGATGCATCAAAGATACCTAGCGTGGTTGCACCGGTAGCTGTACCTATCAATAAATGGTTTGGGGTAAGAGCGATGGGTCCATCGGGGTCCATACCTACAAAGGTTAATGGCCTACTGTTTAGGGTCATTTCCACCTCAGCCATCAATGTAATTAATAACTCCTCTTTAGGCGCACGCGCCGACAAAATAACTTTAAGTGCGGTCTTTACTGAGCGGACGAGCCGCTCCCAGCACCCACCCATGTGCGGGGCCGCGGGGGGATTAAATTGCCAAGAAATGCCCTTGGTAACCAAGAAATCCATAGTTTGGTCGCTTTCCATTGCCTGAATGGCAGCTTTCAGTTCTGCGTCAGCACCGACAAAGTTCGTGCCTCTATCGCTGAACATGATAGAGGGTTGTCCACGGCGAGCTATTAAGCGTCGAATCGCCATTATGGCCGAGTCAGCTGATAACGAAGCCGCGAGCTCGATATGCACACCACGAGTGACAAGACATGTAAAAATTACACCCCACCTTTTTTCACGGCGCCTTCCTATTGAAACTTCCATTGGCCCAAAATAATCTACCCCACAATGTACAAAAGCTCTTCTAGTATTAACGAGTCTAGCGGCTGGTAGATCACCCATCTTGGGGAACGAAGGACGAGCGCAACGGACAAGACAAGCCTGACACTTAGATACGGCGGATTTTACTGTACGTCTCAACTGAGTAATCCAATATTTTTCTCTTATACTGTTGATCACAGTTTCAGTATTGGCGTGGTGAGCGCGCTTATGATATTCAAGTGCAATAAGACGCGCAGTATAGCTGTGCCCATCTAAAATAACGGGATACTTCTCGTCAAACATTAATTCCGGTGCAGCACTCAGGCGTCCTCTGACTCGAAGCAACCCATCACCTTCATACAAAAAAGGATCTAAATCGCGAATTTTACTTTCCGCAGGCAATGCACTTTTCGTCTTTAATAGTGCCAACTCCTTCGGAAAAGTCTCGACTTGACATTGTTTCAACAAAAGAATCTCAGCCTCACGGACGTTGCCAACTGTTAACGTCTCAACCTGGTTCTTGCGACACATACCTAAAAAAGCAAGAACTCGACCTGCAGTTCTAACAGCCCGTGTCCAACTGGTAAACCTATCGACATTAAATAGCGGAACATATTGCTTTACAAGGTGAACCTTCTCAATGCGTTCCAAATCCGTATCAACAGCATCGTCGTACTCATTGACCGGCCACTGGTCTTTATCCTGGTATAAAAAAGTTGGACCTGTAAACCACAATTTACAATTTGTAGGCCAGTACAGTTTCGTGGCTTCATCAGCGGGATTTTCTGCTGACGGCACCCAACGCCACTCACTCGGGTTGGACTTCCGGTCTATTTCTGCCAATCGATGTGAAACGAACTTCTGAAAATCACGAGGATCCGAATGCACCCATTTTAAGACGGTTTTTGAATCAGACCACAAGTACTTGCGTGTTATTGTCAAACCCTGCTCTTTAACGACGGTACAAGCTAACCTACACGCCAACACAGCTGCCTGCAGTTCAAGACGGGGCACGGATATTACCTTCAGGGGGGCGACACGAGCCTTGCCAATAACAAGTGAGACGGTTACTTTGCCAAAGTCATCCCTACCTACAAGATATGCTACTGCAGCATAGGCTGATTCACTGGCATCACCAAAAACGTGTAATTCGACAGCAGAAGGGCCAAGCTTGTACCACCGTGGCACACGTACGTTATCTAATTGTTTGATATCATGCAGCCACTTTTCCCATTCCTTAAACTCGTCCTCCTTAAGTTGATCGTCCCATCCTATACCAGATTTCCATATTTTCTGCAACAAAATTTTTGACTTTATCGTGTAAGGATAAAGTAAGCCTAATGGGTCAAAAATACTCATAATAAATCTCAGGAACTGCCGTTTGGTAGGAATAACTTTGCCCTCAACTACATCTGGTGTAACCTTTTTGAACGATAAGTCAAAGGCTAATTCATCTGACTCTGGCACCCATATCATTCCTAAAGTTCGTTCACCATTAAACGGAGACTTATCAAAATTTATAGTACCTGGCACGACAGCTGGTAATTCTTTTCGAAGCTCTGCAGAATTGGTCACCCACCCCCTGATAGAGAATCCACCAGCGGAGTGTATCATGGAGACATCTTTGATCAGCTGACGAGCACTATCTATTGAATCAACACTGTCTAGGTAATCATCCATGTAGTGGTTTTCGTGGATGGCTTTGACGGCCTCAGGATGTGAATCTCGGAACTCACTAGCATTTTTATTCAAAATATGAATGGCTGAGGCAGGCGACGACTTAGCACCGAAGATCATCGAGTCCATTACATATGTATCAGGATCGCGCCCTCTGTCCCGGCCTCTCCACAAAAAGAGCTGCGCGCCCTTATCTTCCGTCCGAATTTTAATTCGCAAAAACATATCAGCTATGTCCGCTGTATAAGCAATTGGGCCAGATCGGAACTTGAACAGAACACCTAATAATGAGTTTAACAAGTCAGGCCCTGTTAATAAATAATCATTCAAACATGCACCTTTATATTTGGCCGCGGCATCATAGACTAATCTAAGTTTATTTGGTTTATTCGGGTTAATGACCCCAAAATGCGGCAGGTGCCATACCGGGTTAACACTGAGTGGATTAACCAATCGCCTAGCATAATTCTCAGAAATTAACCTTTCAATTTGACGCGAATACGATTCAGCATAGTCGGGATTTTTATCCATCTTACTCTCTATCCCGCGTAGACGCTTCACAGCGTAATCGTAATTATCAGGTAAGTGTACCGCGTCACGTGACCATAGTAAGCCTACCTCCCAGCCCCCGTCAACACGGCGGCTAGTGCTATCTAGAATCTTACAAGCGCGTTCAGTCTCGACATTTTTACGTGACAATTCTGCGATACCGATTGACTCGAGCAAAAATTGTTGTTTCACAAGTTCACTTAAATCATCTAAATTATCATTAACGACATTAACCGATTCATGACCAGACTTATCATAAATACCTACAGGTCCATGAACAACCCACCCTAACTTCGTAAGTGACGCTACGGGTTGTCCGGATTTACCTTGTCGTATCTCCTGGTTTACTATTAACTGCCAATTGTCTTGCCCGATTAATAGCAATGGTTTAGCGCATGACATCTCACCACAATCTAGGTCTCGTAAATGTTTATATGTATCTATAACTCTGGCGGAAATACTTTGGGTCGGTAAGTCTAAGTTTTCAATCGTGCGTAACGATACATCATGACACAGGCCGTTAGGTCCACGAATTAGCGCAGTCACCCTACACGAATTCTTATCGATAATAACATGACCGCCTGCACTTACAATTTTTAACGGGGATGATGGTCCACTTAACTTACAAATACTTGAATCGATTAACGACACAGTGGCACCATCATCAAGCAATGCATAACAACTATATTTTACATGGTTCACAATAATACTAACAGGAACAATTTTTAACAACGTTTTAGTGTTTGTACATCGCTCACCCACACTCGTTACCGACTCAGCGTCCGACGGCGACTGTAGGTGGGGCGCAGCCGTCTGCTCCGCGGCACCCGCGGGTGGGGCTGCGGCGCCGGCGGCGCTCGAGCC
>CAXKUT010000125.1:35000-37005 GCA_964057025.1 Standfussiana lucernea | reverse complement strand
AAACAAAAAATTTCGATTTTCAACCCCCAACCTGGACTCCGGCACACGGAACGCGGACCAGAACACAGGGATGGCAGGTGAGTACTATTGCAGCTATAATGTAACGTAGTTTTCAAAGAAAATTTGGAAAAACACTAAATTTTGAAGATTTTATCTGAAATTTATAAAAATTTTGCAAGGGTTGTAGGGAGAATTTTTCAAATCGCGTCCAGGCGAGTGCAAAGTGGTCAGTACGTAGGTGGAGGCCTACTTTAGTCTAAAACTGCTGAAAACAGCGTCAAAATTGCACTAATAAGGGCGAAGATATCTAGCTTTGTGTGTTTGATGTACTCCCTAAGGTGGATTTTAGTACAACGGAATTTAACAAGAAATTGATTATTTTAGAAAAATTACAAGTTTTATTTGAGCTAGCCGGGCGTGCGATATGTCCAGAGACGGGTCTCCGCGCGGGCTAGCGATCTGCGAAATAAAACAGGGTGGGTGCCGAACAAGATTTTTGAGTTTTGGTCAAAAAACCAGTTTTTGAAACAAAAAATTTCGATTTTCAACCCCCAACCTGGACTCCGGCACACGGAACGCGGACCAGAACACAGGGATGGCAGGTGAGTACTATTGCAGCTATAATGTAACGTAGTTTTCAAAGAAAATTTGGAAAAACACTAAATTTTGAAGATTTTATCTGAAATTTATAAAAATTTTGCAAGGGTTGTAGGGAGAATTTTTCAAATCGCGTCCAGGCGAGTGCAAAGTGGTCAGTACGTAGGTGGAGGCCTACTTTAGTCTAAAACTGCTGAAAACAGCGTCAAAATTGCACTAATAAGGGCGAAGATATCTAGCTTTGTGTGTTTGATGTACTCCCTAAGGTGGATTTTAGTACAACGGAATTTAACAAGAAATTGATTATTTTAGAAAAATTACAAGTTTTATTTGAGCTAGCCGGGCGTGCGATATGTCCAGAGACGGGTCTCCGCGCGGGCTAGCGATCTGCGAAATAAAACAGGGTGGGTGCCGAACAAGATTTTTGAGTTTTGGTCAAAAAACCAGTTTTTGAAACAAAAAATTTCGATTTTCAACCCCCAACCTGGACTCCGGCACACGGAACGCGGACCAGAACACAGGGATGGCAGGTGAGTACTATTGCAGCTATAATGTAACGTAGTTTTCAAAGAAAATTTGGAAAAACACTAAATTTTGAAGATTTTATCTGAAATTTATAAAAATTTTGCAAGGGTTGTAGGGAGAATTTTTCAAATCGCGTCCAGGCGAGTGCAAAGTGGTCAGTACGTAGGTGGAGGCCTACTTTAGTCTAAAACTGCTGAAAACAGCGTCAAAATTGCACTAATAAGGGCGAAGATATCTAGCTTTGTGTGTTTGATGTACTCCCTAAGGTGGATTTTAGTACAACGGAATTTAACAAGAAATTGATTATTTTAGAAAAATTACAAGTTTTATTTGAGCTAGCCGGGCGTGCGATATGTCCAGAGACGGGTCTCCGCGCGGGCTAGCGATCTGCGAAATAAAACAGGGTGGGTGCCGAACAAGATTTTTGAGTTTTGGTCAAAAAACCAGTTTTTGAAACAAAAAATTTCGATTTTCAACCCCCAACCTGGACTCCGGCACACGGAACGCGGACCAGAACACAGGGATGGCAGGTGAGTACTATTGCAGCTATAATGTAACGTAGTTTTCAAAGAAAATTTGGAAAAACACTAAATTTTGAAGATTTTATCTGAAATTTATAAAAATTTTGCAAGGGTTGTAGGGAGAATTTTTCAAATCGCGTCCAGGCGAGTGCAAAGTGGTCAGTACGTAGGTGGAGGCCTACTTTAGTCTAAAACTGCTGAAAACAGCGTCAAAATTGCACTAATAAGGGCGAAGATATCTAGCTTTGTGTGTTTGATGTACTCCCTAAGGTGGATTTTAGTACAACGGAATTTAACAAGAAATTGATTATTTTAGAAAAATTACAAGTTTTATTTGAGCTAGCCGGGCGTGCGATATGTCC
>CAXKUT010000125.1:15000-30000 GCA_964057025.1 Standfussiana lucernea | reverse complement strand
AGCCCCAGATGAAATATCTGGGACTGGTGCTGGACGACAGGTGGCGCTTCGGCCCGCATTTCAGCGGGCTGTCGACGCGCCTGCTGAAGGCCGCGGACGCCCTCTCATGGCTCCTCCCAAACCTGGGGGGACCAAAGGCAAAGTGCCGGCGCCTCTATGCCGGCATTTTGCGGAGCATGGCCCTCTACGGGGCTCCCATCTGGGCGGACTCCCTCCATAGGAGGGAGAATGCTACCGCCATCCGCAGGCCCCAGCGGGCTATTGCACAGCGGGTGGCGAGGGCCTACCGCTCAGTGGGCTTTTCGGCGGCGTGCGCTCTGGCCGGCACCCCTCCTTGGGAGCTGGAGGCGTGGGTGCTCGCCAGAGTGTACGAGTGGACGGCGCGCCGAAAGGCGCTCGGGGAGCGCCCCACGGGCGAAGAGCGGGAGGCGGTGCGGCGAGAGGCGAAGGACGCCATCGTCCTCCATTGGACGGAGGACCTCGCCAGCGCCGCCTTTGGCCGCCGGACGTTGGACGCGCTCGGTCCGGTCCTGAAGGGCTGGCTCGAGCGGTCCCACGGTTTCCTCTCTTTCCGTCTGGTGCAGGTGTTATCCGGACATGGCTGTTTCGGATCGCACCTGCACCGGATCGGGAGGGAGGAGACCCCGGCGTGCCACGACTGCGGCGCGGCGGAGGACACGGCGCAGCACACCCTCGAGGTGTGCCCGGCGTGGTCCGAGCTGCGCCGCGGTCTGACCGCGGTGGTCGGACCGGACCTCTCGCTTCCCGGCGTGGTCGACGCCATGCTGGGGAGTGAGGAGGCCTGGTCAGCCGTAGCCTCCTTTTGCGAGGACGTGATGTCGCAAAAGGAGGAGGCGGAGCGCGCGCGGGAGGACGACCCTCTCGCTGCGCCGCTCCGCAGACGAAGAAGGGGGAGAAGGCGTCGTGCCCTCCCTCCTCATGGTGACGGGCGGGCGACAGGCGCGGGGGTGCCTTCGCCCGCATTGCACCCGTCACCTTCGTCGGTCATTCCCGACCCCCCACACCCGTGAGGGTGTGAGGGGGTCCGCCTAGCAATCGTCGGCGGAGGACTGGAAGTAAAGGCTGTGCCGGTTTCCCAGTCCCCCACCACTGTGACGAAGCGGGAATGCGCTGGGTCGTTTTAGTGGGTATACCGGGTCCACCCGGGGAGTCCCACATACCCCTCCCGTCCCCCGACGGTTGGGTATGCGTAATGCATTTTTTCCCAGCGTAAAAAAAAAAAAAAAAAAAAAAAAAAAAAAAAAAAAAAAAAAAAAGGTTAGGTTTGGCCCTACTCAAGGGCCAGGTGAAGGAGGCGGTGGAGGCGGGGGACGGAGTGCTGGCGGTGTCATTCGACATTGCCAACGCCTTCAACTCCGTCCCCCACTCGACGATATTGGAGGCGCTCCGGTATCACGGAGTGCCCCAATACCTGCGGGACCTCCTGGCCGACTACTTGGAGGGCCGAGAGGTCCTCCTCGTGGACAAGTCGGCCACGGTGAGGCGGTACGGCGCAGAGTCCGGTGTTCCACAGGGATCGGTGCTAGGCCCCCCCTTGTGGAACATCGGGTTCAACTGGCTGCTGCGGGGTGCCCTCCTCCCGGGCACGAGTGTCATCTGCTACGCGGATGACACTCTGCTCACTGCCCGGGGGAGGAACTTTGCCGACGCGGCCATTCTGGCCTCGGCTGGCGGGTCCTTGGTGGCAGAAAGGATCCGCCGCCTGGGATTGAGGGTGGCGCTGCACAAAACGGAGGCCGTGTTCTTTCGCGGTCCCCGGCAGCGCTGCCCTGCCGACGCCCACATCGTCGTGGAGGGCGTCCGTATAGGGGTCCAGCCCCAGATGAAATATCTGGGGCTGGAGCTGGACGACAGGTGGCGCTTCGGCCCGCATTTCAGCGGGCTGTCGACGCGCCTGTTGAAAGCCGCGGACGCCCTCTCATGGCTTCTCCCAAACCTGGGGGGGCCTAAAGCAAAGTGCCGGCGCCTCTATGCCGGCATTTTGCGGAGCATGGCCCTTTACGGGGCTCCCATCTGGGCGGACTCCCTCCATAGGAGGGAGAACGCTACCGCCATCCGCAGGCCCCAGCGGGCTATTGCACAGCGGGTGGCGAGGGCCTACCGCTCAGTGGGCTTTTCGGCGGCGTGCGCTCTGGCCGGCACCCCTCCTTGGGAGCTCGAGGCGTGGGTGCTCGCCAGAGTGTACGAGTGGACGGCGCGCCGAAAGGCGCTTGGGGAGCGCCCCACGGGCGAAGAGCGGGAGGCGGTGCGGCGAGAGGCGAAGGACGCCATCGTCCTCCATTGGACGGAGGACCTCGCCAGCGCCGCCTTTGGCCGCCGGACGTTGGACGCGCTCGGTCCGGTCCTGAAGGGCTGGCTCGAGCGGTCCCACGGTTTCCTCTCTTTCCGTCTGGTGCAGGTGTTATCCGGACACGGCTGTTTCGGATCGCACCTGCACCGGATCGGGAGGGAGGAGACCCCGGAGTGCCACGACTGCGGCGCGGCGGAAGACACGGCGCAGCACACCCTCGAGGTGTGCCCGGCGTGGTCCGAGCTGCGCCGCGGTCTGACCGCGGTGGTCGGACCGGACCTCTCGCTTCCCGGCGTGGTCGACGCCATGCTGGGGAGTGAGCAGGCCTGGTCGGCGGTAGCCTCCTTTTGCGAGGACGTGATGTCGCAAAAGGAGGAGGCGGAGCGCGCGCGGGAGGACGACCCTCTCGCTGCGCCGCTCCGCAGACGAAGAAGGGGGAGAAGGCGTCGTGCCCTCCCTCCTCATGGTGACGGGCGGGCGACAGGCGCGGGGGTGCCTTCGCCCGCATTGCACCCGTCACCTTCGTCGGTCATTCCCGACCCCCCACACCCGTGAGGGTGTGAGGGGGTCCGCCTAGCAATCGTCGGCGGAGGACTGGAAGTAAAGGCTGTGCCGGTTTCCCAGTCCCCCGCCACTCTGACGAAGCGGGAATGCGCTGGGTCGTTTTAGTGGGTATACCGGGTCCGCCCGGGGAGTCCCACATACCCCTCCCGTCCCCCGACGGGTGGGCATGCGTAATGCATTTTTTCCCAGCGTAAAAAAAAAAAAAAAAAAAAAAAAAAAAAAAAAAAAAAAAAAAAAAAAAAAAAAAAAAAAAAAAAAAAAAAAGGTTAGGTTAGGTTAGGTTAGGTTTAGCGATGGTAAGAGCGGGAGGCGGTGCGGCGAGAGGCGAAGGACGCCATCGTCCTCCATTGGACGGAGGACCTCGCCAGCGCCGCCTTTGGCCGCCGGACGTTGGACGCGCTCGGTCCGGTCCTGAAGGGCTGGCTCGAGCGGTCCCACGGTTTCCTCTCTTTCCGTCTGGTGCAGGTGTTATCCGGACATGGCTGTTTCGGATCGCACTTGCACCGGATCGGCAGGGAGGAGACCCCGGCGTGCCACGACTGCGGCGCGGCGGAGGACACGGCGCAGCACACCCTCGAGGTGTGCCCGGCGTGGTCCGAGCTGCGCCGTGGTCTGACCGCGGTGGTCGGACCGGACCTCTCGCTTCCCGGCGTGGTCGACGCCATGCTGGGGAGTGAGGAGGCCTGGTCGGCAGTAGCCTCCTTTTGCGAGGACGTGATGTCGCAAAAGGAGGAGGCGGAGCGCGCGCGGGAGGACGACCCTCTCGCTGCGCCGCTCCGCAGACGAAGAAGGGGGAGAAGGCGTCGTGCCCTCCCTCCTCATGGTGACGGGCGGGTGACAGGCGCGGGGGTGCCTTCGCCCGCATTGCACCCGTCACCTTCGTCGGTCATTCCCGACCCCCCACACCCGTGAGGGTGTGAGGGGGTCTGCCAGGCAATCGTCGGCGGAGGACTGGAAGTAAAGGCTGTGCCGGTTTCCCAGTCCCCCGCCACTCTGACGAAGCGGGAATGCGCTGGGTCGTTTTAGTGGGTATACCGGGTCCGCCCGGGGAGTCCCACATACCCCTTCCGTCCCCCGACGGGAGGGTATGCGTAATGCATTTTTTCCCAGCGTAAAAAAAAAAAAAAAAAAAAAAAAAGGTTTAGCGATGGTGGGGGACCCCCCACAGAGGGGGACCCCCCACAGAGCATACGTCCACGTCGTGTCCCCTGGAAACAGCCCAGTTCTGACCACCGTAACGGAGTGGCAGACTGGGACTGGCCAAAGTGCTCTGTGATCTAGTAGCGAATTTTAATCTCTTTTTATTGCCTTGTTTCGACTACGATGCCTGGTACACCCTCGCGGTGCGCCCGCGGGCGGTTTTTAAAATCAAAAGGCCCTTCTCAGGGCCAACCCAAAGGCCCTTCTCAGGGCCAACCCAAAGGCCCTTCTCAGGGCCACCCCGACGCACCAGCGTCAGAGCCTAGCCGCGCGCCGTCTGCGGCTAGTTATTTTGGAGGGGCGGAGTCGTCCGACAACGACTCGCTTGTTGGTGCGTCGGACGCGAGTGGCTCGCGGTCGCGGAAGCGGGTCTTCCGAAGTTGTGGGTCCGAGAGTTCTTCGGCCTCGGGGTCCAAACCGTTGTCGAAGGCTAAAAAGCCGACGACAACGGCCGCGGATACCCACGTCGTTGGGCTCGCGGACGCCCAGCGCCAGGTAGACCTGGCACGGAAGGTCCAGCTCCAGCAAGAGCTGGAGGAGCGGGTTGCCGCCAAGGAGAAGCGTGCGTACGTCGCCCGGGCCAAGTCCGGGTACGGTGCGTCCCGGGTTGTGTACGCGGACCACTCTTTGGCGGAACTGCAAAGGATGGCGGAGGAGGACGAGGAGGAGATTGTGGAGGTCGCCTCTAAGTCCTCCAACCTGAAGGGCACATTTCAGAAGGCCCTGAAGTGTCGGGCCGCGAGCTTGCGCGGAGTCGTCGCTGAACTCATTCAGCGGACGGCCTCCGACGAGACGCGGCAACTGCAGGCGAGGGTGGATCGCCTGCAGTCGGAGGTCAACCAGCTTCGTCAGAAGCTGGCTGAAGCCACGGCCCGGCCTCAACAGGCCGAGGTGAGCCCTGTGGCAGAGGGCCCTGCCTCGGCCCAGCCACCACGGGCTAAGGCGAGCCCTGCAGTGGAGGGCCCCTCCTCCAACCTTGAGGATATCATCCGCAAGGTGATAATGGAGGAGAGGGCCTTCACGAGAGCCTGCCTGGCAGGCATCGAGGACCGGCTCCTGCCGGAAAAAAGCCTTCGGCCGCCGCTTGCGGCGGATAAGAGGCAAAGCCGGCCGGGGCCGTCCACCTCCTCCCAGGTGGAAGACGTGGCCCTTCTCCCGTCGACCACTCCGTCCAACGAGTGGACGAAAGTGGGCCGGAGGGGGAGGGGTAAAGGGAAGGGCAAAAAGTCGGCAGCGGCCAACCCTGCCGTCCCTGCCGTCCCTGCCGTCCCCGCCACCCCCGCACCCAGCCAGTCGCAGACGACCGGCAAGGGCAAGGGGAAAGGGAAAGGGAGAGGAGGAAAGGGGCAGTTGGTCCCCCCTAAAACTGCGGCCGTCGTGGTGACGCTCACCACGGAGGCTGCGGGGCGAGGGGAGACCTACGCCTCCATCTTGGCGCGGGCGCGCGGCAATGCCGATCCCACGCAACTGGGGATCGGCAGTGTGTCGTGCCGGCGGACGCAGGCCGGGGCTCGAATTTTCGAGTTCCCGGGGGCCGAGGGGAGCGCCCGCGCTGACCTCTTTGCAGCCAAGCTGCAAGAGGTCATCGCGGACTCTGCCAAGGTGGCCCGGCCGGTCAAGTCGGCGGAAATCGAGGTGACGGAGTTGGATGACTCCGTCACCAAGGAGGAGGTGGTGGCGGCGGTCGCAGCGGTAGGGGGCTGTGGCGCCGCGGCGGTCCAAGGCCGGGACATAAGGCCCGGCCGCGGCGGAATGGGCACCATCCGCCTCGAGTGCCCAGTCGCAGCTGCCAAAGCCGTCCTTGCGAAAGGACGGCTTCAAGTCGGGTTCAGCTCGGGCGCAGTCCGGGCACTCGAGGACCAGCCTCTGCGGTGTTTCCGGTGCTTCGGCATCGGCCACACCCGGCCCCTGTGTCCGTCCAAGGTTGACAGGACGGACACATGCTACCGCTGCGGCAAGGAGGGCCACAAAGCCGCCTCCTGCCAGGCCGCCACGCCGCACTGCGCGGTGTGTGCCGCCAGTGGCCGCCGGGCAGGCCACGTCATGAAGGGGAGGAAGTGCAATCCCCCCCCTAAGCGTGGCAAAGCGCAGGCGCCGACCGGGCCTGCACCTGCTGCTGCCGCTGATGCCGCCGTTCCTGCGGCGGCTGCGGAGGAGGTTGCGATGTCCGACTGATGGCCACGGTCGAACATCGCATCCTTCAGGCGAACACCAACCACTGCAGGACAGCCCAGGATCTGCTGATGCAGACCATGGCTGAGTGGTTGGTGGACTTGGCGGTGGTCGCCGAACCCTACTCGGTCCCTGGCCGTTGGCTGGGCGACCGGGACGGCTTGGTGGCGTTGGTGGCGCGGTCTTCCACAGACTCCCCTCCCCTCTCGCTCTTAGAGAGGGGACCGGGATACGTGGCCGCCGCGTGGGGAGAGATAGCGATGGTGGGGGTGTATTTCTCCCCAAACCGCCCTCTCTCGGACTTTGAGGATTTCCTCGAGATCCTCACTGCTGTCGTAGGGAGGGCGGCACCACGCCAGGTCGTGGTGTTGGGCGACCTAAACGCCAAGTCGGTGGCCTGGGGCAACCCGGTCGCCGGGTGCAACGTCCGGGGACGCGCCGTCGAGTTTTGGGCGGCCTCGTGCGGTGTGTCCCTCCTCAACAGGGGGGCGGTCCACACGTGTGTGCGGCAACAGGGCGGGTCGGTGGTGGACGTCTCGTTCGCCACCCCCGCGCTTGCCGCCCGCGTCGTGAACTGGCGGGTGGAGCTGGTGGAGACCTTGTCGGACCACCGTTATGTGCGGTTCGACATCTCCACACAGCGGGGAGGGGGGACGGCCCGCGCTGGGCAATCTCCCTTCCCGCGGTGGGCACTCACCCGCCTGGACCGGGAGGCGGCCAAGGAGGCCGCCTTCCTCCAGGACTGGCTGTCGCCTCCCTCTGTCGAGGAGGTCCCGGACGTGGACGCCGCAGCGGTCCGGCTGCGGGGGTCCTTGACCGAGGTGTGCAACTCCAGCATGCCTCGGTCTCGCCGTCCGCCTCCCCGTCGCGCCGTGTACTGGTGGACGGAGGAGCTGGCGGGGCTCCGGGCCGCCTGCGTGGCGGCCAGAAGGGCCTACGCGCGGAGCCGACGGCGCAGCGCCCAAAACCGAGTCCGGGCAGAAGAGGACCGCCTGTACGACTCTTACAGAGAGGCTACGGCGGCCCTCAAGTCTGCGATGGGCGCTGCGCAGGACTCGGCAAGGGCCGAGATGCTGGAGGGTCTCGACAGAGATCCCTATGGGAGGCCATATAAGGCGGCGCGGAACCAGCTCCGCCCCTATGGTCCCCCACTGTCGGAGACCCTCGAGCCAGCGTTGCTGGATGGGGTGGTCCGGTCCCTGTTTCCGCGCAGGACCGACTTCACCCCTCCAGCGATGGATCCCCCGCAAGGGGCGGCTCCACCGGAGGCGGAGGTGCCCCCGGTCACGGCGGCGGAATTCTACGCAGGGGTTCTGAGCCTCCGCGCGAAGAAGACCGCCCCCGGACCGGACGGCGTCCCCGCACGGGTGGTGGCGATCGCCGCCACCCAAATGGAGGACAGGTTTCGGGACCTCTTCAGCGCGTGTTTTACGGCTGGGAGGTTCCCGAAACTCTGGAAGGAGGGGCAGCTATGCCTCCTCCGAAAGGCGGGTCGCCCGGTGGACTCCCCCTCGGCATACCGGCCCATCGTTCTGCTCGATGAGGTCGGTAAACTGTTCGAGGGGATCGTCGCCGGGAGGCTGGACAGCCACCTGCGGGGGGTAGGGCCGGATCTGTCGGACGCCCAATTCGGGTTCCGTCGTGGGCGTTCGACGATCGACGCGCTGGCCCTACTCAAGGGCCAGGTGAAGGAGGCGGTGGAGGCGGGGGACGGAGTGCTGGCGGTGTCATTCGACATTGCCAACGCCTTCAACTCCGTCCCCCACTCGACGATATTGGAGGCGCTCCGGTATCACGGAGTGCCCCAATATCTGCGGAACCTACTGGCCGACTACTTGGAGGGCCGAGAGGTCCTCCTCGTGGACAAGTCGGCCACGGTGAGGCGGTACGGCGCAGAGTCCGGTGTTCCACAGGGATCGGTGCTAGGCCCCCCCTTGTGGAACATCGGGTTCAACTGGCTGCTGCGGGGTGCCCTCCTTCCGGGCACGAGTGTCATCTGCTACGCGGATGACACTCTGCTCACTGCCCGGGGGAGGAACTTTGCCGACGCGGCCATTCTGGCCTCGGCTGGCGGGTCCTTGGTGGCAGAAAGGATCCGCCGCCTGGGATTGAGGGTGGCGCTGCACAAAACGGAGGCCGTGTTCTTTCGCGGTCCCCGGCAGCGCTGCCCTGCCGACGCCCACATCGTCGTGGAGGGCGTCCGTATAGGGGTCCAGCCCCAGATGAAATATCTGGGGCTGGTGCTGGACGACAGGTGGCGCTTCGGCCCGCATTTCAGCGGGCTGTCGACGCGCTTGTTGAAGGCCGCGGACGCCCTCTCATGGCTCCTCCCAAACCTGGGGGGGCCTAAAGCAAAGTGCCGGCGCCTCTATGCCGGCATTTTGCGGAGCATGGCCCTTTACGGGGCTCCCATCTGGGCGGACTCCCTCCATAGGAGGGAGAACGCTACCGCCATCCGCAGGCCCCAGCGGGCTATTGCACAGCGGGTGGCGAGGGCCTACCGCTCAGTGGGCTTTTCGGCGGCGTGCGCTCTGGCCGGCACCCCTCCTTGGGAGCTGGAGGCGTGGGTGCTCGCCAGAGTGTACGAGTGGACGGCGCGCCGAAAGGCGCTCGGGGAGCGCCCCACGGGCGAAGAGCGGGAGGCGGTGCGGCGAGAGGCGAAGGACGCCATCGTCCTCCATTGGACGGAGGACCTCGCCAGCGCCGCCTTTGGCCGCCGGACGTTGGACGCGCTCGGTCCGGTCCTGAAGGGCTGGCTCGAGCGGTCCCACGGTTTCCTCTCTTTCCGTCTGGTGCAGGTGTTATCCGGACACGGCTGTTTCGGATCGCACCTGCACCGGATCGGGAGGGAGGAGACCCCGGAGTGCCACGACTGCGGCGCGGCGGAAGACACGGCGCAGCACACCCTCGAGGTGTGCCCGGCGTGGTCCGAGCTGCGCCGCGGTCTGACCGCGGTGGTCGGACCGGACCTCTCGCTTCCCGGCGTGGTCGACGCCATGCTGGGGAGTGAGGAGGCCTGGTCGGCGGTGGCCTCCTTTTGCGAGGACGTGATGTCGCAAAAGGAGGAGGCGGAGCGCGCGCGGGAGGACGACCCTCTCGCTGCGCCGCTCCGCAGACGAAGAAGGGGGAGAAGGCGTCGTGCCCTCCCTCCTCATGGTGACGGGCGGGCGACAGGCGCGGGGGTGCCTTCGCCCGCATTGCACCCGTCACCTTCGTCGGTCATTCCCGACCCCCCACACCCGTGAGGGTGTGAGGGGGTCCGCCTTGCAATCGTCGGCGGAGGACTGGAAGTAAAGGCTGTGCCGGTTTCCCAGTCCCCCGCCACTGTGACGAAGCGGGAATGCGCTGGGTCGTTTTAGTGGGTATACCGGGTCCGCCCGGGGAGTCCCACATACCCCTCCCGTCCCCCGACGGGTGGGTATGCGTAAGGCATTTTTTCCCAGCGTAAAAAAAAAAAAAAAAAAAAAAAAAAAAAAAAAAGGTTAGGTTAGGTTAGGTTAGGTTCCCATAGTGCTGCTGGACGAGGTGGGCAAGATGCTCGAGCGAATAATCGCAGACCGCCTCGTCAGCCACTTGTGTACAGAGGGGCCGAACCTGGACGACAGTCAGTTTGGGTTCCGGCATGGGCGCTCTACCATCGACGCCATAATGAGAGTGAGAGTCCTAGCGGAGGAAGCGGTGTCCCGGGGTGGGGTGTTGCTGGCGGTGTCCTTGGACATCTCCAACGCGTTCAACACCCTGCCCTGGAGTTGCATCAGGGAGGCCCTGCGATACCATCGGGTGCCTTCCTACCTCCGCAACATTGTGGGGGCTTATCTGGCAGGAAGGTGTGTCACCTATACGGGACGCGACGGCACAGGCCGTCGTGAGATGTCGTGCGGTGTTCCACAGGGCTCGGTTCTGGGCCCGCCCCTGTGGAACATCGGATACGACTGGGTTTTGCGGTGCGACCTCCTATCGGGAGTAAACCTGACGTGTTATGCGGACGACACGCTGGTCACGGCCCGGGGGAGCTCGTACAGGGAGGCAGCGTTGCTGGCTACGGCTGCGGTCTCACAGGTGGTGAGCCGCATACGACGCCTGGGCCTGGAGGTGGCCCTCAACAAGTCGGAGGCCATTGCTTTTCATGGCCCCCGACGGGCGCCGCCGTCAGGATCACACATTGTGGTCGGGGGGGCCCGAATCGCTGTCGAGTCAACCATGAAGTACCTAGGATTGGTGCTCGACAGCCGTTGGGACTTCGGCCCCCACTTTCAGCGGCTGGTGCCCAAGTTGATGGGCGCGGCGGGCGCGCTCTCAACGCTGCTTCCCAATCTGGGGGGCCCGAGCACCGCTTGTAGGCGGTTATATGTAGGGATCGTGCGATCGATGGCCCTTTACGGGGCCCCGGTATGGGCGACCGACCTGACGGCCGGCACTATCGCGGTTCTGCGCAGACCGCAGAGGGCGATGGCCGTCAGGGTCATACGGGGATATCGCACGATCTCCTACGAGGCGGCTTGCGTACTGGCCGGATCCCCGCCGTGGGACCTGGAGGCGAAGACCCTCGCGACGCTACATCAGTGGCGCGAGGAGGCCAAGGATCGGGGCGAGACGCTGGTGCAGCGACAGATAACGCTGCGCCGGTCTCAGCTCCGGCAGGTCATGGTGGCGGAGTGGCGGGGGAGGCTAGAGCTCCCTACCGCCGGCCTCGACACAATCGAGGCGATCCGGCCAGTACTCGACGACTGGCTCGGGAGGAAGCACGGCTCCCTGACGTTTCGGGCGACGCAGGTGCTCTCGGGGCACGGCTGCTTCGGGAAGTACCTGTGTCGCATAAGCAGGGAGCTGGACGCTCGGTGCCATCACTGCGTCCACTGTCTGGAGGACACGGCGCGGCACACGCTGGCCGAATGTGCCGCGTGGGATGAGCCGCGCCGTGCCCTCGTTGCAGAGGTGGGAGGAGACCTGTCGCTGCCGACCGTTGTTCGCTCGATGGTTGGCAGCGCAGAGTCCTGGGATGCGGTGATGTCCTTCTGCGAAACGGTCATGTCGCAGAAGGAAGCTGCGGAAAGGGAGAGGGAGATGACGAGCTCCCGCCCATCCCGCAGCAGACGCACCGGGCGTCGGCAGAGGGCGGATAACGCCCTCTTCCGGCCCCCCTAAACTGGTCCAGGGGCGACGGATTCGGGGACATCCGTCGCCCCCCATCACACTGGACCCGAGACGGTGGCGCGTAGTGTTCCACGCGCGCCTCTCTATGACGTAACGGGGGGAGTTTTGTACACCTCACTCCCCCCGGGACGAGGCCCGCAGGTCAAGCGGGCCGACACTAGTCCGGGGCAGCGGAAGTCGCATTAGTTCCCGCTGCCCCCCGACGCAAGTGTGCGAGGGAACACCGGTGTGGTTTTAGTCAGTACGAGTCTGACAGACCCCTCCGCTCTCCCCAGGGCGGAGGACATCCATTGAGGATTTCCACATCGAGAAAAAAAAAAAAAAAAAAAAAAAAAAAAAAAGGTTAGGTTAGGTTTTTTTTTTTTTTTTTTTTTTTTTTTTTTTTTTGTTTTGGCAGGAGTGGGAAATCCCCACGGACACCTCGACTACCTCACAGGCTGTGAGACAGTCGAGGTAGTGCCGGACTCGAACCGGCTAAAACCACACTCCTGCCCCGCCAGTGTCCCTCTGAAAATGACAGAGACCTTAATATCAGTCTTTTTGTCTTTTCTACGTTTCTGCTTGGCTGAAGCGACCACATTATGTGTTTCATTTATGCTTTATATAGTTGTCTACAGTTTTGACACACTAAAATTAACTATTAAATATTTTTGTTTTACCATAATTTATTCCGTTCTAATTTATTGTACATACTATTTTTCAACAATTTATTTTACTGAAGATGTTAAAAATATAACTGTGACTTTCCTTATCGACCAATAAATAACCCTTATTTATGCCTTTATACTGTACTATCTTGACTTAATTAATTTATATTTAAATTTTACTTTTGTGATATTCTATCTTATATACTCAATATATAATTAAATATCATATTTTTAAAACTAATTTTTGAATTTATTTTTCGTAGATTTCTAAATTTTTTACAAAACGGATTAACATTCCTCAAAATAAAACCAGATTTGACACAACTGGGCGTATCCACCAGCGCCTGCACCTGTTTCAGCATAACTTGAGCCAGTTTCTCATGAAACAGACTCAAGTTACTATTTTGCTTCTTGCTATAGCTAATGGTTTGCTCAACGCGCCTGCTCTTCGGTTGTGTCGATTTGGTTTGGGTTCTGGGCCGCCTGGAAGTGGTCGCACCGCCAACTTTAGCAATATGCTATCGAAGCTCTGGCGAATGCGTCCCACTTCTTACGCACCGGGCATTCCTTGCTAAATGCATTGTGCTGGTGCTCCCCCAGCTTGGCTCTGGTGCAGTTTACGCACACTGCTGCTTCGCCAATGAGTTTGTCTGGGCAGTCCGCCCTTAAATGCGGACCGCCGCAGTGGCTGCACAGGTCGGCTGGCTCCGTGCAGAGACGTTTGCCGTGGCCGTATGCTAAGCAGCGTGTGCACTGCACCAGAGGCGTCTGATCCTCGACGCGCACTCTCTGGAGGTCAATACGGAGTTTGCCTCCTTCGAGCGCTCGCCTCCAGATTGCTGGGGAAACACTCAGCACAATGCTGTTTGTGTACGGGTTTCTGGTCTTCCTCCTAAATTTCACGGACATCTTTTGTTCTTTGTCGCCGAGGTCGTGAAAAATCTCCCGATTCTGGTTCCTTAGGGCCTGCAGTATTTCGTCGTCGGTGTGGACTGACAACACGTCCCTAAGAACCAGAAGCGGGTCCCGGTTTGTCACTTCCTCGACGACGAGGTTCCCTCCGGCCGCTTCAATTCGCTCCTTAATTTTCCTTCTCTCCTCCTTGGTGGCACACCCCATTATTATTTTCCTGTCTTTCGCTTTCCTGACTTTCTCTACCCGCACCCAGCCCTCCTTCGCGTCCACCGCTTTCCTGATCCTTTCCAGGATTTCGTCCCCCGTAACCGTATCTTGCGTCGAGGAGACAACCACGGAGTGCAGTGTCGTTCGCTCCGGGGCTTGTGCCCCAGTTTGGCTCTTACTCAAAGACGCTACACCCGCGTATGTCTTTTCCACCACACTTTCTCTGCTAGCCAGACTGTCTCGGAGTTTCACCAATTCTTCAGAGTTTGCCTTTATCAGCGAAATGTGCTCCTTCATTGTGGTCACGAGCTCAGTCTGGCTAGCAAGAACCTCGACGGAGATGGGTTTGGGACTGCAGTCAGCAGTGGGCGCGGGTACCGGTACGGCTACGGGTGCAGGTGCGGCAGGGGCCTTGTCTTTCTCTGACTCCTTCACCAGCTCATACAGCCTGTTTATGGCTTCGAGCACCGCAGTCTTGATTTCCGCCTTGAGGTTGCGGGAGTTGCCTAAATTAAGCTTTGCCTTGTTCAGGCAAGCCCTCGCCTCCGCAATGCGACTGGGGTGCCCAGCCTCAGGCTTCCTGAGCGGTCTTGAAGCGTCATCAGGAGCTCGGCGCGTCCCCAGAGTAGCAGGGTCCTCCCGAGACGTGAGCGGTGTATCGTCACAGAATACAATTTTCCGCCTCGCGTCAGGAGATGAAGGCCCCGCCTTCTCCGCCGATCGCGGCGAGCTCCTGGAGCTCTGGGTCTTCGCGTTTATGGCCGGGGAGCGCAACATTTCAACTGTCGGAGAGCAGATAATATAAGAACGGACCCCTGTAAAGAGGGGATCAGGACAATCGTATCTGCTCGAGAGGAGAGACGGATGTTTCCGACACTGGTACTTTTGTGACCCTGTAAAGGGGGGTACATAGAAGTGTGTAAAATATATAGCACTAAATTCCCCTATAATAACATGTAAAAGTTAAACAATACAGTGTAAATAAATATGTGAGCCTTTACAGACTCGGTCAAAATTATTGAAAAATCAGAATTTCCCTACAAAACCCTTAAACTGATCCTGATAAGTACAAAGGGAGATAAAATCAAATAAATAATTTTCACCGAGATTCCCACGTCTACCTTCCTATAGACCAGAGGGCGGGTGGGTGGGCAAAATTTTATTTGAGCTAGCCAGGCGTGCGATATGTCCAGAGACGGGTCTCCGCGCGGGCTAGCGATCTGTGAAATAAAACAGGGTGGGTGCCGAACAAGATTTTTGAGTTTTGGTCAAAAAACCAGTTTTTGAAACAAAAAATTTCGATTTTCAACCCCCAACCTGGACTCCGGCACACGGAACGCGGACCAGAACACAGGGATGGCAGGTGAGTACTATTGCAACTATAATCTTACGTAGTTTTCAAAGAGAATTTGGAAAAACACTAAATTTTGATGATTTTATCTGAAATTTATAAAAATTTTGCAAGGGTTGTAGGGAGAATTTTTCAAATCGCGTCCAGGCGAGTGCAAAGTGGTCAGTACGTAGGTGGAGGCCTACTTTAGTCTAAAACTGCTGAAAACAGCGTCAAAATTGCACTATTAAGGGCGAAGATATCTAACTTTTTGTGTTTGATGTACTCCCTAAGGTAGATTTTAGTACAACGGAATTTAACAGAAATTGTCTATTTTAGAAAAATTACAATGTTTTATTTGAGCTAGCCGGGCGTGCGATATGTCCAGAGACGGGTCTCCGCGCGGGCTAGCGATCTGTGAAATAAAACAGGGTGGGTGCCGAACAAGATTTTTGAGTTTTGGTCAAAAAACCAGTTTTTGAAACAAAAAATTTCGATTT
>CAXKUT010000125.1:0-10000 GCA_964057025.1 Standfussiana lucernea | reverse complement strand
TGTGACCACCATTGCTTTTGTTTTGTGGGGCGCAAACTTGAGTTTGTTGCCGACTCCCCACTTCTGGACATGCAGGAGACTCGCATTCGCCTGTCTCTGGACATCAAGCGCTGTGTTACCCGAAAATATCAGAACCACATCATCTGCGAACGCCTGGCAGTAGTCGCCTCGGCTTGCCAGTTCTTTGAGCAGGGGATCCAGGAGCAGATTCCAAAAAGTGGGACCTCCTATCGATCCTTGGACGCAACCCTTCGATGTTTCCTGCACGTGCTCTGCTCCAGCGTACCGAACCCTCACTCTCCTGTTCTGTAAGTAACTATCCACCAAGCGTCGCAGATTTAATGGGCATCTTGTCTCCGCCAGTCGGCATTTCATCGCCGGCCACCAGGCGTTGTCGAAGGCTCCCTCTATGTCCAATGATATGACGACGATGATCTTTTTCTCCTTCAGTCTGTCTCTAATGTGCTTTATCATGTCATAGAGGGAGTCCTCGGTGCTGCGCTGGGGCACGAATCCGTACTGGTTTCCGCTCGCCTGTGGAGATATATGCCATCTTATACGACGCACCATAATTTTTTCTAAAATTTTACCCAGTACAGGCAATAGCCCAATCGGCCTGTAAGATTTAGGGTGCGTATAGTCGTCCTTTCCTGGTTTTCTGAGGACCACGACTACTGCCTCTTTCCAGATGGTCGGAAAGTGACACAGGCTAAGGCATCTGTTTAGCACTGCCAAAAACAATTGCGGGTTGTGGGTAATAGCCGCCTTGCATATGTCAGCGGTAAGTCCGTCGATTCCCGGAGCTTTCTTAGGGTTAAACCTAGATGCGGCCCACTTTAGTTCCTCCGTCGTGAATAGAGGGTCGAATGTCTCACCATTCGTGCTTTTGTTCACTCTATTCGCCAACTCTCTTAT
This sequence comes from Standfussiana lucernea, assembly GCA_964057025.1. Taxonomy (NCBI): domain Eukaryota; kingdom Metazoa; phylum Arthropoda; class Insecta; order Lepidoptera; family Noctuidae; genus Standfussiana; species Standfussiana lucernea. The sequence goes on along the minus strand of CAXKUT010000125.1, from coordinate 9,085 downwards.
TCTATTGTGGTCCGCATTGTCGTCCCGTGTTTTATCCTCAGGATAAAACGTCTCCGCAAGCATCCGGGCCGACTCCTCGCCGCTGAGTACCCGGTTGCCCTGTACTAGCGGTATGTCGTCCTGCCTAGTAGCAGTGCGGTTTATTACCCTGTAAATGCTGTCCCACATTGTCTCTCGCTCCTGCCTTCCACAGAACTCCTTCCAACTCGATGTCAGAGTGCTCTCCATCTTCTCCTTCAACTCCTCTTTTGCTGCGTGATACAAGCTCCAGACCCATGCTCGGCGTCGCGGTGCTGCACAAGAGATTCTCCTCTTCCGTCTCTTGACTTCCTCTTTCATTCGTGTCAATTCCTCGGTCCACCAAGGCAATGCTGTCTGATTTCTTTTACTGAGAATCGGTATGGTCTCTTCGCATGCTTCTTCTATTGACTTTGTGTATATTTCTGTTATTCTGTCCAACTCTTCTATTGTATGTATCTTGTCTATTTCTGTTTTGTTTATGTTTTGTTGTACCCAAATTTCATTAAGTTTCCCATAAAATTGTACCCATTTTGCCTTTTTCGTGTTATATTTTCTAGTAGTTCTTTTTATGTCCATACCAATTGATTTTTCCAGTTTTAATTCAAACAGGATTGCCCTGTGGTCCGAGGTGGTAACGTCACCGGACAGTCTCCAATTTGCCACACTCCGAAGCATGTCTTCTGTGCAGGTCGTAATGTCAACGCAGCTGCAAAACCTTTGACCTCCTCTGATGACATCAAAGGTAGGAGCCGTTCCCTGGTTCAGGATCTGTAGTCCCAGTTCATCGAGCGCACCCGCCAGAGCCTCCCCTCTCTGGTCCGCCTCTCGACTTCCCCACCATGTGCTCCAAGCGTTGACATCTCCCCCCAGTATCACGTCGCTAACTCCGATCTCCTCCATAATTTTCTTAATATGGTCCAAGTCTGGCTCGATAGGCTGTCCACCGTCCAGGTACACCGACACCACTCCTATTTCCCAGGCTCCGGTCCTCAGTTTCGCCACTGCGAAGTTTTCAGTGGTCAGTGTTGGGCACTGTGTGAGGTCTATGGTGTCGTCAAAGAGTACAATGGCCGCTTTGTTGACCTTCTCGGACTTCCTGGCGCATTGCACTACTTGTGTACCCGGATAGCTCTTCATTTCTCCAATCCCACCTATATATGGCTCTTGGACCATTGCAAACGACAGCTTTCTTTTTCCCGCTTCCATAATAAGTTCAGCTGTGGCCAGTTTGCTCTTTTGGAGGTTCGCCTGTACGACGCGATACTGGTGGGGTCTGCCTTCTCTTATTTCTGCGCTTCCGCCCGGGACCACCTTAGCAATACGCCACCGACAGCCGCGCCAATCCGTCCCACTTGACACGAACTGGACACTCGCTGTCGAAGGCGTTGTGCTCGGCATTTCCCAGTTTTGCGGAAACGCAGTTGCGGCATTTAGGTGGCTCCACAGCTAGTCGCGAGGGGCAGTCCACCCTCATATGGGGGTCACCGCAGTGTGTGCAGAGGTCAGCGGGTTCCGTACACAGTTTACGGCCGTGGCCGAAGCGTAAGCAGCGAGTGCACTGGATCAGTGGCGACTGATCCAGCACACGCACCCGCTGCAAGTCAATGTGTACTCGACCCGCATGCGTTAGCCTCTGCCACACAGAAGGGGACACCTGCAGGATGATGTGGCACATGTGGGGGTTCCTCGTCTTACGACGGTACTTCACCCCCATCCTCACATCATCCGCTGGCAAGTCCCCAAGCAGGTGGGTGTTTTGACGCACTAACGCCTCGGTGACCTCCACATCAGAGTGACAGGAGAGGACGTCCTTTACGATGATGAGCGGATCTTTGTTTTTAACCTCCTCCACCACGAGGTTCCCGGCCTTCTTTATCCTCTCCGTCACTCTAGTTAGCTCCTCCCTGGTCCTGAAACCGACCACCACCTTCTGGTCCCTCGCTTTCCGCAGCCTCTCTACCCTGGTACCCTCATTCCTGGCATCTACTGCTGTCCTAAGCTTCGCAATAACCTCTTCCCCGGTGTCCTTGTCATCGACCGATGACACGACCACCGAGTGAAGGGGCTTTTGGATGTGCTGCTTCGGGACGGCGGCCATCTCAGCGAACGAGGGACCCTGGTCTGCGACAAAGCGAGGTGCCCGTTGGAGTTGCTCCGACAGAGCCCGCGTGTGCTGCTGGCATTCCTCCAGCGCCTTGTTATGCTGCTGGAGGTTCTCCATAAGCTGCTTCGCGATCTCCGTCGTCAAGGCCGGCGTCAGGTCCTTGGGGGCATTCTCGGGTTCGACTGCCTCTCCAGATCCCTTTGCTCTTTCGCTCTCTCCTTCTTTGACTAGGTGATATAGTCTCTCGACAGCTTTGGTTAACCCGTCCTTAATCTCCTTTTTGAGGTTTCGGGAGCTGTCCAGGTGCATCTTAGCCTTACAAAGACACGCCTTTGCCTCCGTGGTTCTGTTTGCGTATCTCACGGGTGGCACCTCTCTAGGCGAGCTCTCCAAGGTTCTTTCTGGCTGCTTGTGAGTGTCCGGTTTCGCCTGCTGGGCTGATAGGGCTTTAGAATTGAGTTTAGGGGGAGAGGGCACAAGTGTCTTCTTAGGAGGAGTGGGCACGGGTGCCTTTTTGGGAGGTGTTTGGGTTTTGTGGGGTTGCCCCGATTTGACCTTCTCCGCTTCCCACTCACCGACACTGCGCCTCACTGAGGGGCCCGCTTGTGCTTGATGTGCCCCCTCCACAACTGAACTCTCCTCCGCAGGCTTCGCCTTACCAACTGGAGTCCTTATTCCAAACATACTAAGAGGTTAAAACTGTATAGGACTAATTTGTCAGAGGACAATTGGTTCACATGTACTGGATACCTGTAAAGGGGGATCCAGTCTAAAGTATCGGGTAAAATAAAAATAAAATTTAGAGTCCTTACGATAGGACTTTTGTCTTGTTAAGTGATCAGTTAAGAGTTTTCCACTATTGCACTGTCAAAACCTTCAAAATTTCCCTTTTATGATGAGTTATCAGCGCGAATTTTGAAATTACTCCACTACCTTTGTACTAGATGAGAACCAAATCTGTATTAATATTTTTTCGGGCCAAACAAGAGTTTGGATGTCAAAAGTTGAATAAAAAGTTTTTGGCCAAAACCCTCGGTTACCCTCCTTTATATACCACAGGGTGGGTGGGTGGGCAAAATTTTATTTGAGCTAGCCGGGCGTGCGATATGTCCAGAGACGGGTCTCCGCGCGGGCTAGCGATCTGCGAAATAAAACAGGGTGGGTGCCGAACAAGATTTTTGAGTTTTGGTCAAAAAACCAGTTTTTGAAACAAAAAATTTCGATTTTCAACCCCCAACCTGGACTCCGGCACACGGAACGCGGACCAGAACACAGGGATGGCAGGTGAGTACTATTGCAACTATAATCTAACGTAGTTTTCAAAGAGAATTTGGAAAAACACTAAATTTTGAAGATTTTATCTGAAATTTATAAAAAATTTGCAAGGGTTGTAGGGAGAATTTTTCAAATCGCGTCCAGGCGAGTGCAAAGTGGTCAGTACGTAGGTGGAGGCCTACTTTAGTCTAAAACTGCTGAAAACAGCGTCAAAATTGCACTATAAAGGGCGAAGATATCTAGCTTTTTGTGTTTGATGTACTCCCTAAGGTGGATTTTAGTACAACGGAATTTAACAGAAATTGACTATTTTGGAAAAATTGCAATGTTTTATTTGAGCTAGCCGGGCGTGCGATATGTCCAGAGACGGGTCTCCGCGCGGGCTAGCGATCTGCGAAATAAAACAGGGTGGGTGCCGAACAAGATTTTTGAGTTTTGGTCAAAAAACCAGTTTTTGAAACAAAAAATTTCGATTTTCAACCCCCAACCTGGACTCCGGCACACGGAACGCGGACCAGAACACAGGGATGGCAGGTGAGTACTATTGCAACTATAATCTAACGTAGTTTTCAAAGAGAATTTGGAAAAACACTAAATTTTGAAGATTTTATCTGAAATTTATAAAAAATTTGCAAGGGTTGTAGGGAGAATTTTTCAAATCGCGTCCAGGCGAGTGCAAAGTGGTCAGTACGTAGGTGGAGGCCTACTTTAGTCTAAAACTGCTGAAAACAGCGTCAAAATTGCACTATAAAGGGCGAAGATGGTTAGGTTAGGTTAGGTTAGGTTAGGTTAGGTTAGGTTAGGTTAGGTTAGGTTAGGTTAGGTTAGGTTAGGTTAGGTTAGGTTAGGTTAGGTTAGGTTAGGTTAGGTTAGGTTAGGTTAGGTTAGGTTAGGTTAGGTTAGGTTAGGTTAGGTTAGGTTAGGTTAGGTTAGGTTAGGTTAGGTTAGGTTAGGTTAGGTTAGGTTAGGTTAGGTTAGGTTAGGTTAGGTTAGGTTAGGTTAGGTTAGGTTAGGTTAGGTTAGGTTAGGTTAGGTTAGGTTAGGTTAGGTTAGGTTAGGTTAGGTTAGGTTAGGTTAGGTTAGGTTAGGTTAGGTTAGGTTAGGTTAGGTTAGGTTAGGTTAGGTTAGGTTAGGTTAGGTTAGGTTAGGTTAGGTTAGGTTAGGTTAGGTTAGGTTAGGTTAGGTTAGGTTAGGTTAGGTTAGGTTAGGTTAGGTTAGGTTAGGTTAGGTTAGGTTAGGTTAGGTTAGGTTAGGTTAGGTTAGGTTAGGTTAGGTTAGGTTAGGTTAGGTTAGGTTAGGTTAGGTTAGGTTAGGTTAGGTTAGGTTAGGTTAGGTTAGGTTAGGTTAGGTTAGGTTAGGTTAGGTTAGGTTAGGTTAGGTTAGGTTAGGTTAGGTTAGGTTAGGTTAGGTTAGGTTAGGTTAGGTTAGGTTAGGTTAGGTTAGGTTAGGTTAGGTTAGGTTAGGTTAGGTTAGGTTAGGTTAGGTTAGGTTAGGTTAGGTTAGGTTAGGTTAGGTTAGGTTAGGTTAGGTTAGGTTAGGTTAGGTTAGGTTAGGTTAGGTTAGGTTAGGTTAGGTTAGGTTAGGTTAGGTTAGGTTAGGTTAGGTTAGGTTAGGTTAGGTTAGGTTAGGTTAGGTTAGGTTAGGTTAGGTTAGGTTAGGTTAGGTTAGGTTAGGTTAGGTTAGGTTAGGTTAGGTTAGGTTAGGTTAGGTTAGGTTAGGTTAGGTTAGGTTAGGTTAGGTTAGGTTAGGTTAGGTTAGGTTAGGTTAGGTTAGGTTAGGTTAGGTTAGGTTAGGTTAGGTTAGGTTAGGTTAGGTTAGGTTAGGTTAGGTTAGGTTAGGTTAGGTTAGGTTAGGTTAGGTTAGGTTAGGTTAGGTTAGGTTAGGTTAGGTTAGGTTAGGTTAGGTTAGGTTAGGTTAGGTTAGGTTAGGTTAGGTTAGGTTAGGTTAGGTTAGGTTAGGTTAGGTTAGGTTAGGTTAGGTTAGGTTAGGTTAGGTTAGGTTAGGTTAGGTTAGGTTAGGTTAGGTTAGGTTAGGTTAGGTTAGGTTAGGTTAGGTTAGGTTAGGTTAGGTTAGGTTAGGTTAGGTTAGGTTAGGTTAGGTTAGGTTAGGTTAGGTTAGGTTAGGTTAGGTTAGGTTAGGTTAGGTTAGGTTAGGTTAGGTTAGGTTAGGTTAGGTTAGGTTAGGTTAGGTTAGGTTAGGTTAGGTTAGGTTAGGTTAGGTTAGGTTAGGTTAGGTTAGGTTAGGTTAGGTTAGGTTAGGTTAGGTTAGGTTAGGTTAGGTTAGGTTAGGTTAGGTTAGGTTAGGTTAGGTTAGGTTAGGTTAGGTTAGGTTAGGTTAGGTTAGGTTAGGTTAGGTTAGGTTAGGTTAGGTTAGGTTAGGTTAGGTTAGGTTAGGTTAGGTTAGGTTAGGTTAGGTTAGGTTAGGTTAGGTTAGGTTAGGTTAGGTTAGGTTAGGTTAGGTTAGGTTAGGTTAGGTTAGGTTAGGTTAGGTTAGGTTAGGTTAGGTTAGGTTAGGTTAGGTTAGGTTAGGTTAGGTTAGGTTAGGTTAGGTTAGGTTAGGTTAGGTTAGGTTAGGTTAGGTTGGTTAGGTTAGGTTAGGTTAGGTTAGGTTAGGTTAGGTTAGGTTAGGTTAGGTTAGGTTAGGTTAGGTTAGGTTAGGTTAGGTTAGGTTAGGTTAGGTTAGGTTAGGTTAGGTTAGGTTAGGTTAGGTTAGGTTAGGTTAGGTTAGGTTAGGTTAGGTTAGGTTAGGTTAGGTTAGGTTAGGTTAGGTTAGGTTAGGTTAGGTTAGGTTAGGTTAGGTTAGGTTAGGTTAGGTTAGGTTAGGTTAGGTTAGGTTAGGTTAGGTTAGGTTAGGTTAGGTTAGGTTAGGTTAGGTTAGGTTAGGTTAGGTTAGGTTAGGTTAGGTTAGGTTAGGTTAGGTTAGGTTAGGTTAGGTTAGGTTAGGTTAGGTTAGGTTAGGTTAGGTTAGGTTAGGTTAGGTTAGGTTAGGTTAGGTTAGGTTAGGTTAGGTTAGGTTAGGTTAGGTTAGGTTAGGTTAGGTTAGGTTAGGTTAGGTTAGGTTAGGTTAGGTTAGGTTAGGTTAGGTTAGGTTAGGTTAGGTTAGGTTAGGTTAGGTTAGGTTAGGTTAGGTTAGGTTAGGTTAGGTTAGGTTAGGTTAGGTTAGGTTAGGTTAGGTTAGGTTAGGTTAGGTTAGGTTAGGTTAGGTTAGGTTAGGTTAGGTTAGGTTAGGTTAGGTTAGGTTAGGTTAGGTTAGGTTAGGTTAGGTTAGGTTAGGTTAGGTTAGGTTAGGTTAGGTTAGGTTAGGTTAGGTTAGGTTAGGTTAGGTTAGGTTAGGTTAGGTTAGGTTAGGTTAGGTTAGGTTAGGTTAGGTTAGGTTAGGTTAGGTTAGGTTAGGTTAGGTTAGGTTAGGTTAGGTTAGGTTAGGTTAGGTTAGGTTAGGTTAGGTTAGGTTAGGTTAGGTTAGGTTAGGTTAGGTTAGGTTAGGTTAGGTTAGGTTAGGTTAGGTTAGGTTAGGTTAGGTTAGGTTAGGTTAGGTTAGGTTAGGTTAGGTTAGGTTAGGTTAGGTTAGGTTAGGTTAGGTTAGGTTAGGTTAGGTTAGGTTAGGTTAGGTTAGGTTAGGTTAGGTTAGGTTAGGTTAGGTTAGGTTAGGTTAGGTTAGGTTAGGTTAGGTTAGGTTAGGTTAGGTTAGGTTAGGTTAGGTTAGGTTAGGTTAGGTTAGGTTAGGTTAGGTTAGGTTAGGTTAGGTTAGGTTAGGTTAGGTTAGGTTAGGTTAGGTTAGGTTAGGTTAGGTTAGGTTAGGTTAGGTTAGGTTAGGTTAGGTTAGGTTAGGTTAGGTTAGGTTAGGTTAGGTTAGGTTAGGTTAGGTTAGGTTAGGTTAGGTTAGGTTAGGTTAGGTTAGGTTAGGTTAGGTTAGGTTAGGTTAGGTTAGGTTAGGTTAGGTTAGGTTAGGTTAGGTTAGGTTAGGTTAGGTTAGGTTAGGTTAGGTTAGGTTAGGTTAGGTTAGGTTAGGTTAGGTTAGGTTAGGTTAGGTTAGGTTAGGTTAGGTTAGGTTAGGTTAGGTTAGGTTAGGTTAGGTTAGGTTAGGTTAGGTTAGGTTAGGTTAGGTTAGGTTAGGTTAGGTTAGGTTAGGTTAGGTTAGGTTAGGTTAGGTTAGGTTAGGTTAGGTTAGGTTAGGTTAGGTTAGGTTAGGTTAGGTTAGGTTAGGTTAGGTTAGGTTAGGTTAGGTTAGGTTAGGTTAGGTTAGGTTAGGTTAGGTTAGGTTAGGTTAGGTTAGGTTAGGTTAGGTTAGGTTAGGTTAGGTTAGGTTAGGTTAGGTTAGGTTAGGTTAGGTTAGGTTAGGTTAGGTTAGGTTAGGTTAGGTTAGGTTAGGTTAGGTTAGGTTAGGTTAGGTTAGGTTAGGTTAGGTTAGGTTAGGTTAGGTTAGGTTAGGTTAGGTTAGGTTAGGTTAGGTTAGGTTAGGTTAGGTTAGGTTAGGTTAGGTTAGGTTAGGTTAGGTTAGGTTAGGTTAGGTTAGGTTAGGTTAGGTTAGGTTAGGTTAGGTTAGGTTAGGTTAGGTTAGGTTAGGTTAGGTTAGGTTAGGTTAGGTTAGGTTAGGTTAGGTTAGGTTAGGTTAGGTTAGGTTAGGTTAGGTTAGGTTAGGTTAGGTTAGGTTAGGTTAGGTTAGGTTAGGTTAGGTTAGGTTAGGTTAGGTTAGGTTAGGTTAGGTTAGGTTAGGTTAGGTTAGGTTAGGTTAGGTTAGGTTAGGTTAGGTTAGGTTAGGTTAGGTTAGGTTAGGTTAGGTTAGGTTAGGTTAGGTTAGGTTAGGTTAGGTTAGGTTAGGTTAGGTTAGGTTAGGTTAGGTTAGGTTAGGTTAGGTTAGGTTAGGTTAGGTTAGGTTAGGTTAGGTTAGGTTAGGTTAGGTTAGGTTAGGTTAGGTTAGGTTAGGTTAGGTTAGGTTAGGTTAGGTTAGGTTAGGTTAGGTTAGGTTAGGTTAGGTTAGGTTAGGTTAGGTTAGGTTAGGTTAGGTTAGGTTAGGTTAGGTTAGGTTAGGTTAGGTTAGGTTAGGTTAGGTTAGGTTAGGTTAGGTTAGGTTAGGTTAGGTTAGGTTAGGTTAGGTTAGGTTAGGTTAGGTTAGGTTAGGTTAGGTTAGGTTAGGTTAGGTTAGGTTAGGTTAGGTTAGGTTAGGTTAGGTTAGGTTAGGTTAGGTTAGGTTAGGTTAGGTTAGGTTAGGTTAGGTTAGGTTAGGTTAGGTTAGGTTAGGTTAGGTTAGGTTAGGTTAGGTTAGGTTAGGTTAGGTTAGGTTAGGTTAGGTTAGGTTAGGTTAGGTTAGGTTAGGTTAGGTTAGGTTAGGTTAGGTTAGGTTAGGTTAGGTTAGGTTAGGTTAGGTTAGGTTAGGTTAGGTTAGGTTAGGTTAGGTTAGGTTAGGTTAGGTTAGGTTAGGTTAGGTTAGGTTAGGTTAGGTTAGGTTAGGTTAGGTTAGGTTAGGTTAGGTTAGGTTAGGTTAGGTTAGGTTAGGTTAGGTTAGGTTAGGTTAGGTTAGGTTAGGTTAGGTTAGGTTAGGTTAGGTTAGGTTAGGTTAGGTTAGGTTAGGTTAGGTTAGGTTAGGTTAGGTTAGGTTAGGTTAGGTTAGGTTAGGTTAGGTTAGGTTAGGTTAGGTTAGGTTAGGTTAGGTTAGGTTAGGTTAGGTTAGGTTAGGTTAGGTTAGGTT
>CAXKUT010000124.1:0-10454 GCA_964057025.1 Standfussiana lucernea | reverse complement strand
GTTCGAACCCAAGACACGCACCACTGATTTTTCGGAATTATGTGCGTGGTACCTGTAATTATCACTTGCTTCGATGAAGGAAAACATCGTGAGGAAACCAGCATACCTGAGAGATATTTCTCAATGGTGTGTCAAAGCCAAGTCAGAGGCCCTTGGACGGCATAAAAACTCTGACACCAGGTTAGGCACTAACCACACGATAAGGGGAAGATTTATAAGAACTACAAAGTGATTAAAGTTATGTCAAAGTAAGCAAGAAATCATTCTTAAAAATTAATGTAACTACGACATTATCTTATTTAACGTGTTCAACACATTTTAGCCTGTAATTAATTTTAACTTAAAGCTAAGTGTCTATCATAACCCGAGACGTTAATAATGAAAGCATTTTTAGTAACATTTACCGCTGCTATAAGTATTCTGAAAAGTTTTTCCAATGCGAATTTGTCGACTCCATTTTCTACCAGCGTAAATACCTACCATCTTGTTTCAGCGTAGCAATGACCTTTATTGGGCTTTGCCTTACGAACAGTCGCTATGTCAGACTGCAGCGACATAACTATGTAACACTATGAAAACATTCACGAAGATGGCGACACTGTCGCCTGTCATCGTTTTCTGGTCGCTGTTGCAGGTTGCCGTTAATTTTTTTAACAGTGTATGTACAAACTAAGTACAGAAAAGAAGAAAGGAACATAAAAATAGGTAAAAAGGTGATGCTTATTTCTAAAGAAATCCCTTCCATCATACCTGCGAAAGGAGAGTGTGAGAAAAAGAAGAGAAGAAAAAGAGTTAATGCCGCCTTCGAAAATACATATTTACGTAGCGGTAGGTATATATGTACAAGTAGACAGTTAAGCTGCTAATGTTAACATTTTGAACCCTAACTTTTAATCAGTTATTCAAAAAAAAAAAAATCTCTTAGCTTAATGGTGTCCGAAAATGTCCTTATCAGCATACAAAAGTGCGTTACGCTTTTCGCCGTAAGGGCGGTGCCGCAGGGCGTACCGGAAACGTATTACTCGCCAGCGGTGGCCGGAAATCGGCAATATATTGCGATCGACCGTCGCCGGCGAGCGCGTAAATAATACGGTGATAAGGAACCGTGTTTATGCCTTGCGATGCCGCCGACTTGATTTGTGTTTGTCGAATATATGGTGCGGTGGGTTGGGGACGAGAGTGCATCTTAAAATGAGGTTGGTCGCCAATATTGTACTGTCTGGGAAGTTCCGGAGACGTCTACTCTAGCTAGGAAGAAAAACTGAAAATGTTTTCAGACTGGTGATCTGGGCACAGCTTCTTTTTGCTCTTCGTAAGTGATCATCCGTAAACAAGTGACATCTACCAATCCCCACAGGGCCCACGTGCTTCATTGCAGCCCACCCCCTGTCTCCGAGAGGAAGCTTGTGTCCCTGATGCGGATTATCCTAAGTGACTTCTGTGATTAATTCTCTAATTAAACACATTCATACTACTGCCGACATCAATTTACAAACATCCAAATGCTGAGTCTGCACAAAGGCTTCTTCCCAAGTTATTTCTAGACTTAAGAAGTTGTGTATCAAGGGGTGTTCCCTTGATCTTGATGTTCTAACAATTAACCACCAGGAAATCCTTTTTACCAGCCTACTACTGTCACTTTCCTGAGCAAAGGGCTCTGCACACACGCAAAAGTCACAAGCATTGTTCACCACGTTTACTCAGGACGGGTTGGCGATTTCAGATTTATATTAATTGTAAGTCCAGGTTTCTTCACGACGTTTTACTCCAGCGATCTCAGTGATATCCAAGATAAACATAGAAAGTACGTATAAATTGAAAAAATTACATTGGTACTTGCCTGGATTTGAACCCACAACTTTTTGCATGAGAAGCTAGGCCTTAACCTCTGGCTTACTAGCGTATAACGTAAAAATACAAGATAAAACATGTACCACCGTTATCAAAGACCCCATAGTGAAACACAATGTTTACTATATCGTGTAACATGTAGGATGTCATTAGCTACTGCAGCGATGGACCACGACATTTATTTTACGGCGTCCGGCTATAAAAGTGATCCAGTGCTTGCATTCTGCAGCTTTGTCCGCTGCTCTGCGTCGTGGTCCTCTGTGTTGCTGGATGGTGCAAAGAAAATTTAGTAGCGATTCACAAAGCGTCACTTCCTTTGGTAAAAGCGGCAGGAGCGGAATGATTTAGCAAGTATTAGCATAAAATGATGTTGTCAAGTTATGTTTAATTAATTATTAAGTTAATTAAACACTAAACCAATCTTAGTTGTACGAAATACGAAACTTTAAAATACTACTAAGTAACTATTCATACAAATACTAATAGAAGCTCATAATATTCTAAGAGTAAAATATTACCTGTTTAATTTTTAATTAGATTCTTTCAAATAAAGATCTAGGCTATTTCTACTTAATTAAGTCATAAACATAGCCCAAACACAATTTAAAACGTGCATGTTTCGTAAGTCTTGTACGATTTTGACATTTTTCATTTCAACTGAATCGTTTTCTTAGCCTCAAAAAATTAATAAAGCCACTGTGCGTTCCCACTGGCGACACGTGAAAACATGGTAATATGTTGTCTGATGTCAACTAAGAGAAATGTTTTATGTCAATATTTCTCAAATGGGTGCGCACAGTTACCCCATCTAGTGGCCAAACATCTACGATAACTGGCCATAGTCCGCATCCCCACGGAAGTGATAAAGCTTTTTGGCTAAAAAAGCATTCGGGTGGCGATGGCGCGGAAGCAAAGTGGAAACTAACCGTAGCCGATAATCTTGAGTTCGGGTAACATCGGTAATGTTCGGTCAAGTCCGGTTTACTGCGTTACTGTGCCGCCGAGTGGAAAGATATACGTCTTTATAGTTTTACCTTGATTGACGGTTTCTTTTTTAGCTGTCTATAAGAGAAAGAAGTGTTTTTCTGATATTTCTTTAGATTCTGTAGCCAACTTTGATTGTTATCGCAAGACATGAGGTAATTGGTAGCAATGCCTTAATTAGATACTGTACTGGTCTTAGCTAAGCGGCTTTGAAAACAAAAATACGAGTGTTTTCGTAAATACCACGAAAAAAAAACTATGTGAATAGGTTGTCCCGCATTTTGATAGCATTAACACACACATGCATATAAACTACTTCATGTGATAAAAAAAAAAAACTGAATTTGTAAAAAATTCTATTGCTTATAACTAGGTATCATTTAATACCTTCGAAGCCGTATTGTTGCAGTACAGGCTATTAAAACCGAAGTAGCAATAAGGCGTTACACTGTATTTTATTATTTTTCGACCACTAATATAACGTGTAAAAGTGATACATTGTGAGATATTTATCTAACGTTTTATTACACTTGCTGGCAGTCTGACGAGTACCTAATACGAACATGGATCATTGTCATCCGAAACATGGATACCTTGATACACCTATTATTTTGAACTAAGAGAACGATGTCAAACTTAAATCCAGTTGAATCTTCAAACGCAAATTATAGATTTTCTCTTTATTTTACTGATCGATCTACATATAGAGATCTCGAAATTCAATGGGTCCGTCAAATTTAGATCTATCTTTAAAGGCTATTGACTGTCTCGTTGGTTTAGTGGCCGCAAGCGCGACTGCTGAGCACGGGACTTGGGTTTGATTCCCGGGTCAGGCAAAGTGTTATTGCCTTTTTCCATCAGGAATTCCTCAGTAGCAGCCAAAGAGTCTGAATTTGTTCCCGGTGATGATATGTACTTAAAAGCCTATTTAACTTCACAACCGGCCCATAACATCCAAAGCCAAGACCTCTCTTATTATCCAGTTTTAGCATCAATATTAGACTGTTGACACCTTCTCTGTACCACCATTACGTAACGTAAAACAAAATGATTTGGTGCTGTTGTGACAAGGTTCCATCGTTGGATAAAAATACTGTCAGGAAAATAATTGATACCTACTCGATTGCTAATACTATCACTTACGGGATATCTTCCGCGATTAATGTTTATATATTGAAACAAAAGACAAAGAAAGAGGGTAGACAGATTTGTCTGCTCCTAACAAGTTTTTACCATCCACCCGCATTCTCCAGTCATCTCGTGATCATGGCGCTTGCGACAGCGTCGATATATCAGGAGCTCAATATAAACATTAATCGCGGAAGATATCCCGTAAGTGATAGTGTAAGTTCAGTTATAAATAAATAAATAAATAATCATTTTATTTCGGACAACTAAAAGATCCATAAATTGTTAGTAACAGTTTTGCACTTAAACACTATTGTTAGTAACTTAACTAAAGACGAGTTTATGAGAGGACCACCCATAGTCCTTAAAACCCTATAAACCGTGAAAGCTTAAAACAGTGTTCAAACCACATCCACTCCAACCAAGTACACTTGTAACAGTAAAACCAATCAGCAAATTAGGCAGCGCTCCTCAGACCGAAAAGTGCGTTGTCAAATGAACAATACATGATGAAAGGAAATGAAGCCGATCCACAGGAAATCGGACATTGATTCAATTGAGGACCACCATTGTCCGGAGTCAGCCGTCACGGATAGTTTTAACTATAGTACCTATCGATGTTTATTAAATTATTGGTAAATGTTAAGTAGGAGTGTGCCGGGAGAATTTCAATGGTACGACTGAAATGGTCCTTGACAAGTAAGTGAACTTAGATAGGTACCTACTTGTATTTAAATAACGTGTGATTGTGAATCAATATGTAGTCTGTGTCTGTGTGTGTCTGTCTGTGTCTGTGTGTATGTGTGTAATGTCGTGTGTTTGTATATTGTGTATGTGTATGTGTGAATTACGTTCGGCTGCAGGAGGATACAAAGAAACCGATATAATTTGCTTAAAAGAAGAATTTAATTAATAAAAATTATTACAATTAGATTGGTAAAAACTAGGTTGCGTGACAATTGCTCGATGTCAGAAACAAGAGTGGTTTTACAATGCACTAAATCAACATCCGCCACTGCACTATCTTCGATCCCACGCCCTTGGAATGCTGAGCAGGCGAATCGCACGGTGCCGGCGACGGCGGGCGCAATGCGGTAGGTCATCGTAGGTATTAGTCATGCTCTTAGGATTTTAGGGTTCCGCAAGCACGACATAACATCTCCCTCCACAAGATCGGCAACTATTTGAAGACTCTAGTTGAAAATAGTGTCGATGGCGAAGCTGGATCAATCTCAGTTTTGCAGGCTTCCTTATCCTTAGCCTTAATATCGGTTCCATTAGTGGCTTTCTGTAGTTGGTTCAATCTACGACGACGAAGTGTAACGATGATGGCGAGTACACATGCACCGGATAGTAGAATGTATACCGGTATGGTAGTGTGGTATATAGCTTCTGTGTTCGACGACTGTAGCGTTACAGGTTCTTGTAGAGCGATTTCAGAGTTACTTGAATGCAGACTGCCAAGGTCAATGGTATCTAGTTTTATAGTTTTCACTGGCACATTATACGAATTTTCTTTTCTAATTGGTACGTCCATAATTTTCAATATCTTTCCCTTAGTTTGATCATGACGATTGCTTGCAGTAAATGCTGCGGTTCTTAGTACGCAACCTTTAGGTATGATAGATAAATAGCTCCCTTTCAGCATTCTATAATTATCTTCAGAACAAGTTAAGCGAACTTTCGTAGGTTTAGGAAAGCTTAAAACAAAGTGTTGGTCGTCTAGCTGCTCCATAGCTTCAGAAGACAGGATGACTGATGTAAATTGACAGGATTCATTAATTTTCTGTTGAAGTATAAGCTGCTGGATACAGTCCGATTGTTTGCCATGGTGGTGACTTAAATCATCCTCGCAAAGGTGACCGTGGCTATACTTCGGACATTCTGTCTCCATGTACAATAGATCTTTTTCGTGAACCGCTAAGAAAGGATAAGCTGGAATTAGGACCTTATTGTCATGATTAGGAGCCAAGGATAATTTATATAGGATGTAGTTAGTAGGATAAAGTATCGGAAATTTCATAACTATCACTAATTTATTCCCATTGTAATAATATCCTAGTCTAATTATATCAAAATATTCTCTAAAACTTATGTCTAGAAATTGATCGTTATTATATAACATACCTAATCTATTCATCATGTCCTGAAACATAGCATAGTTGAATATAGAATTATGAATACTTCTAGCTCTTATAAATGCCAATAAATTTTGCAATTTGTCAAGTTCTTTTGACAAATTATCTATATTGTCTCCTAATATCATTAGTAACTGTGCTAAATGAGCATATTTAATGGTATCTGTTTCATATCTACTATTGTTAGCTAAAATAGAATTGATAATTTTCTCGATTTTATATTGGTTTTCTACTATTTTATCTGTAATGTTTGAACTACGTGAAACCCACTGCTTACTTAAACTCATTTGGTGATTAATTTCAGCAACTAAATTATTTTCATTCTGTTTTAAGATTGCAATGGCATTGTCGTATTTTAATGCATCTGTATAATCTAAATTACCTGAAATGCTCTTTATTACTGAACCAAGACCATCTATGAGACCTCTTTTAACACGCTTTACCTCAAGTGTTTCTAACTGTTCCGATATTTCTTCTAATTTAGTACCTAGATATTTAACGTGGAGTTCATGGAGGGGTCGCGACATATTACTCAATTGTAGCGTAAGATTTTGCAATTGCTCGTTAATTGTCTCTAAGCTATTTCGCATATCATCAAGGTTTATAATTTGGAGAAAGGAGTGGAAATGTGAGATAATTCTTGTGGATCCCAGGTTGAAGGGCAAGATACCTGGTCCATCGTTAAGACTGTCTAGTGTTATTTCGTCCGCTCGGGCCAGGGCCAGGGTCAGGACTAGTAGTATTTTCAGTGTCCTGTAACAAACGAGCACTATTAGGCACCCGCTTTAGGCGTGATTTAGGCACGGTGCCTCTTTTCTTTTTAGTATAGATATGAATAGGCAAATCCGCTAATACCGTATCATGAGTATATCTAGCTGCTAACTTTTGCCTATGGCATAAAGGATTCCTAATAAAAACTTGTTGCTCTGGTTCGTAATTTTCTTCAGGTTCACGATTTTTATTAACATTTTCAGTAATTTCAGTGCGGCGATGAAGTGAAGTGTCGTTGAGAATATCGTATACTTTTGACATTCGTCTACGGTGTTCCTGGATATATTGTTGTAAAAGATGTTCTGATAGATTCATATCAAAAGGATCTCGGGGATCAAAATGACCAGTAATTATATCGATTGGCCTGCATTTTGTAAAGCTATGTATCGAGCTATTATATGCCAATATAGCATAAGTTATAAGATTAGCAATTGATTCGTTTCGATGTTCTAATTTTAATATACGCAAATGTTCTAGCAGTGTAGAATTAAGTCGTTCTACCATTCCATTTTCATTGGGTGTATTAGGACAGGTTTTATGATGTTGAACTTTGTGCAATCTAGTAAATTCGGAAAATATTTGATTACTGAATTCCGGACCATTGTCTGTTACAATAGTTAAAGGCACTCCGTGATGAGTAAAAAACTTTAACAAAGCTTGTACGACACTAATTGCTGTAGCATCTCTCAAAAAGTATGCTTGACCATACTTAGAGAATGCATCTACTATTATAAGATATTTATTCATTTCAATACTAAGTAGATCTAAATGTACAACCTCAAAAGGCTTTGTAGGTGGAGGTACTATTTGAAACCTTGGTCTAACTGGATTGCGATCATACTTAGCTTGCCCACATATTTGACAATCATTGATATACTTCGTTACATGCTCTTTCATATTTGGCCAATAGCATCTACGCGATAATGCTAGATAACACTCATTGATACCTCTATGATTGGTTTTACCTTCATGATATTTCTTTATAATTTCCTGTTGCTTGAAATAATCTTTAACATTTTCTACCTCGGTTTTGGTGAGTACTAATTTCATTGCGGAATTTTTAAAGTATTTTTGAATTATAGGTATTATAGTATACATTTCTAATGTAGGATTGATTAAAATACCGGTCTTTACTTTTGGATTTACGTATTCTTTAATTGTGCTAATTATGTCTTGTTCTAAATTAGATTTTGAAATTTGTATGACAGTTCTAGTATGTGTTTCAAATGGTTTAGAAACACTAGGCCTACTTTTTATGTCTCCTACAACATTAAGATATATTTGCTGATTAAACTTATTAAGGGGGTCGTCGGAAATAGGGATTTCTAATATTGGACTTTCTAAATCACTATGGGCACTCAAAGTTCTAGAATCCGCGCTTTCAGTTCTAGAATCTGAGTCTGAAGGTGCACCTTGTGACGTGTTAACTACTATCGAACTAGTCTCTTCATGATGAATTTCTATTCGTGACAAAGCATCTGCATTAGTGTTATGCTTTCCTTGCTTATAGACCACTGTGAAATCAAATTCGCTTAGCCGTAGTCTCCAACGGGTTAAACGAGAATTCGGCTCTTTAATACTCATCACCCATTGCAAAGGACGATGGTCGGTCACTATTTTAAATTTACGCCCAAATAAATATGGCCTGAAATACTTGGTTGCCCAGACTATAGCCAATAACTCCTTTTCAATAGTGCTATAGTTTATTTCACTAGAGTTAAGCGTACGCGAGGCATAAGCTATAGGTTTATCAGAACCAATAGACCCTTGTGAAAGTACTGCTCCAATTGCCAAATTTGAAGCGTCCGTAGTTAGTATAAACTCTTTTTTAAAATCAGGGTATTGAAGAATTGGATCATTGACCAGAAGGGTCTTACATTTTTCAAAGCATTCGACATAATTTTGATCAAGTGTAATTTTACAGCCTTTCTTTAAGCTTTGAGTTAAGGGTTTGGTTATTTTAGCAAAATCGGGAATAAATTTTCTATAATAACCAAGAAGTCCTAAAAACCTTTTAATTTCGGTAGGGGTTTTAGGTAAGGGGTATTTCTGTATTGCTGAGATTTTATCTGGATTTGGCTTTATTCCATCTTTACCTATAATATGTCCTAGATATGCTGTTTCTAATTTAAGGAACTCAGATTTGTCCATTTGTATCTTAAAGTTTGATTCGCGTAGTCTTTTAAAAACTTTTTCTAAGTTGACTATGTGCTCTTGCAATGATGTACTAAAAACTATTATATCATCTAGGTATACTAGACAAATGGTATTCTGTAGTTCTCGCAACACGTTATCCATTACTCTTTGAAATGTGGATGGACTATTTTTAAGTCCCATAGGCATTCTTAGAAACTCGAAATGCCCGTGTTCTACATTAAATGCTGTTTTTGTAATATCTTTGGGGTCCATTTCAACTTGATAAAATCCACTAGCTAAGTCTAGCGTAGTAAAATACTGGCAGTTACCCAATTTGTCTAAGACGTCAGCTATATTGGGGATTGGGTATTTATCATCTATTGTTTTCTCATTAAGCTTCCTGAAATCTACTACAATACGCCACTTCGCCTTTCCTGAAGCGTCAGCTTTCTTAGCTACTACCCAAATAGGAGAACTCCAAGCAGAATTTGAAGGTCTAATTATACCTTGTTCTAACATTTTACCTATCTGTTCTTGTACTTCCTGTCTATGAATATATGGATATCTATAACTCTTTGTATAGACTGGAGCCTCATCTGTAGTTTTAATTGAGTGTTTGATTTGATTTGTGAATGTTAATTGTTCACCTTCAATATAAAATACGTCTGCATATTGCGAGCATAATGATTCTAAATTAATGCGCTCCTCTTCATTTAAGTGGTCAGTACGAAGGCGCGATAGTACGTCTTGTACGCGTTGTTTTTGCTGTTTAGTGCGCGTGCACTCGACATTATGAACTTCTGCGGCCACTGCATGATCCATTGAAAAGATTATGTCATTTTTACTTGGATTCTGTATTTCTAATATACCCCTATTCTGTTTAACGGTGGTAAGGCATTCACGTATGATACAATTACAAATAGATTGTTCAGGAATATAAGCTTCTCCATCGTGGACGTTAATCGGAACCTTTACTAACTTAGATGAACCTGCTGGAATAATATTCTCATATAAATTAGTATTACGTGAATCATAAATTCTAATAGGGTTTGAAGCGAACTTTGTTGTAAATAATTTATTTTTATAATCTATTGTAGCTTCCCATTTTTCTAACAGATCTGTACCAATTAGTCCATCAAAGTAATCGTGGAACTTATAGATATCAAATGAAACTGTACTTGAATCATTAAATTCATTAAAAATAGGTAAATTAATTGAATAATTGTTTCTAGTTTTAGCATGAACACTGTGCACTTCGAATGGAGAATAATTTAATGGAAAATCACCAAAGTATTTTTCGACAGCATTAGGACATAGAAATGATTGATTCGCACCTGTATCTATTAAAAGCTTAAGAGGAGGTGACGCGATTTGAACGTATGGAAGGTACCGTTGCGTTTGGAGATTTATTTCTATTTTAATTTGTCGGATTTCGGAGTTTTCTGA
>CAXKUT010000123.1:0-135849 GCA_964057025.1 Standfussiana lucernea | reverse complement strand
TTCCGAGATATAAGTCATCAAAGTTACAATCTTCGCCATCAATCGAACTTTGGAAGTTTAAAATCAAAGTTGTACTGATTGTGCCATCTGTGAAAGGATTCTAACTTGGATAGCTTATATCTCGAAAACATGACGCTTCAGAAGATTTTGTCTTTTACAAAACTTGTCTAAAATTTAAAATAAAGTAACATGGCAGAAGTTAGGCAGGCCACGCTTCATACAATATTCTTTCAACCCCTTTCCATGTTAGTAATTTAAAAAAAAATGCTGTTCCATACATTTTGACCGTGAAAGTATTGCACTTTTTTAAGAAACAACTGATATTTATTTTAAATTACTGATAAAAAAATAATATATATGGGGAAATTCGGAATGATGTAGTGAATACGTGGTAACCGTTGTGCGTCGGCGTCCCCTCCACGCTGTACGCTACCCGTGCGCGATGAGAGCCAGTGCTGATTTTTTTAAATAAATGATCATAAATAAAAATTTATTGGATTATTAGATTAGGTATTTATTAGTTACTAGATTTTGTCGTTCTATTGAACACTTAAACTGACTTCACCGCGCTCCAGTCTCAAGCTATCGCGCACGGGTGATGCACTCGTTTGTTGTTGTCGTTAAACCACAACAGGAATGAATGATAGGCAGCATGTGGCTGAGATGAAGTGTGTGGTGTACACACCGGTGACACACCAGTTGTGTGCATCATGGTCCTGGGTTCAATTACCAAGTCGAACAAAGTAATATTGTTTTTTTTTCATCACAAATTTCTAAGTAGCAGCCTCGGAGTCTTGGATTGTGTCTGATTGAATACCCAAGCAGCAAGCAAGCGTTGGAAACTTTAATAAAGCAGCCCATTTTGAACTTAAAAGTTTTTAAGAGACTTTCTCAATGATAAACAATTACACCATAAGTATAAGTTTTAGAACAGGCTAAAAGTTTTACCCTTATGGTTATTGAATTGTACACTCTTGTAAAACTAAAAAAAAATATGACAACTATAAAGCAGCTTTAGTCTCTATTATGGACAGCGTCGATTGAATACATACGTGTTTTCATTGTGAGCAATAAGTGAAAGTAGTATTGAAAGGGGATTTTGATAATACAAATTCCCAACAAATAACAGTAGGTAATGATCGTGAACCAAGGAAGAAAGAGATACATTCGAAAATCGGTAAATCTACACAGTCAAGCGACAATTCCACCGACGTTGTTTTTGCTACAAAAACATTAATCAGTTATAAGAATGATCAGAATAGTTATGTCAAATGTGTAGATTTAGTTCAACCTTCGGAACCTGGTGATGACGTTTTCTCATGCAGCAGCGCAAGTAGTTCACTGATTCGTCAGTGAACAAAAAATACTTTTTAACCGACTTCAAAAAAAGGAGGTTCTCAATTCGGTTGATGTTTTTTTTTTGTGTTTGTTACCTCATATCTCCGTCATTTCTGAACCGATTTGAAAAATTCTTCTTTTATCTGAATGGATCTACTTCTCGATTGGTCCCATAGAAATTTCATCAAAATCGGTTCAGCAGTTTGGTTTTGAAATCAAAATAACTGGAAAAAATGTCATCCAAGTAAAAGAAATTGCGAAATTGATACTTGACAAGGATTTGTGTGTGATACGATAACTAAAAAGGGTAAATTAAAAACTTTTTTGCAAAAAAAAACCGACTTCCAAAAAAAAAACACTAAAAAAGTGGAAAATAACTTTACTTTCGGAAGTCGGTGACTATTGTTTGTTTCATTGACTTTTTTGCCACCGACTTCCGAAAGTAAAGTTATTTTCCACTTTTTTAGTGTTTTTTTTGGAAGTCGGTTTTTTTTTGCAAAAAAGTTTTTATTTTACCCTTTTTTTGGTTCTTAACTCGCCTTTTGATTCCAACAAACTTGGTAAAATACAAAACCGGTTTCGCCCTTTCTCCTTAAAACATTTATTCGGAAGTCTTATCTTTCCAAGATAATAATCTGAATCTAATCTGTTATGGTTTGTTTTGCAGCTATTATACTAGATGGGGTCGGTGTTTTGTACCTTACTACTCTGAGAAGAAACAGCCGAAACGAACAAAGAGGTCACTGTTTCTTTTAAAGTCCAGACATTGGTCAAATCATATGAGGATGATGCAGATTAGTGTCTGAGATGGTCTTTTGAAGAAAGAACCACACAGATCTGAGTAGATCAAATATAACCGCAATACAGCTTGATATACAGATTAGGGAATAAAAACGAACTTAAATACCGCTTGCATACAGCCCATTATGCTGCTTGGGTAGGTTCGTCCCTTATTACATGGGACTTAAAACGTGACTGGCAAATCGTGGGTGTACTAATAGGTAACGCTCTGTGTAACAGTCCGTGTGTGCTACGTTACCTCTCCGCGGCGGCGAGGTGCCAGCGCGCGGCGCGCACGTTGTCGGCCGCCAGCTCCACGCTGCCGGCCGTCGCCGCCACCTGCGCACGCATGTCTTAGCTCAGGCGCGCTTCATCCGACAATAAACCATAGTTGTATTTACTTAATGTGCATACAAGCGACTGTGAACAACTGTATCATACCAATAATAACATTCATTTTATGCAAATAAGGGTCATTTTCGGATGAAGCGCGACTGAGCTAAGTCTAAGTTTGCTATCTATTTCTATAGATTTGGGTCAGTCGTCCTCAACGTGGGTCAAACTGAGCCCTCTGGACTCCGGACCAGACTGCGGACACAAAATATGTCCAGTAGGTAATATCTGTCAAAGTCCGGTGTCCGCGGCCAGTTGGCATTCCAGTCCCCTCGGTTTGACTGCATTCTTACTCATACGAGCATAGGTCAAGTGGACAGAGCAAACTTCTTACGTTCTTGTAAAAGCAAGACTTCATGGGGACGGATGGATATACATATTTTATGGGGATATTCACATTAATTCTTATACAAAATAAAAACTTTTATCGCTTCTGGTGGCTTTCAAAGTAGATACTTAAGCGATCTTTTTCAGTAAGTAATTAGGAGTGGTAGTTGAAGCAGCAGTGTGCTTACCTGTTCGCGCTGCGCAAGCGCGGCGGCCTGCGCGCTCTGCCACACGTCGTGCAGCGCGCGCAGCTCCGACTGCAGCTCGCTCCAGCCGCGCAGCAGCGCCTCGCGCTCTGCCAGCTGCACCGCCTGCAACACGCGCACACCCGCACTCGACAATACTCCTCATGCTTAGCAATACAGCTAGACCAAAGAGGCAGTCATTTTGAGGCATTATGGTTCAAATTCAAATGTATCTTAAGCTTAAATCATCAAATTGAAAGTGAAATGCACGGAGTAAATACAAAGAGGAGATGGCCTAAGCAACTGTGCACTGTGATTCTCAACTAGGTCCTGACGTTATCATGTGGGCGTGGCCTTAGTCAGTGTATTGTTGGCGTTCGTCCTGTGCACAACTTTGTGAACGTTCCCATTTTACAGCATTGTTCGCGCTAGACGAAAAAAAGAATGAAGTGTTGTGTTTTGTCTTGTAAAAATTACTCGGATAGACGTTCTGATGCTATGGATGGCATCACATTTCATTTGTAAGTAATTTTATGCGTAATTTATTAAAATAGTTCTAGAAAAATCTCCTAGCGTCGGCGTTTACAAACATAATTCTACCCGACACTAGATGGCGACACTTGGTGTCATGGAAACTAAAAATATTTAAGTATGTAGACCGCAGAACTAACATATTTTAATAACATTAATGCTGAAATTTGTTCAACATTCATTCCTAAAGACCCTTTAATGTTATTCTTGTAGTTTTCATATCATTTTGTAAACAGGCCGCCATCTATCGTCAACTATGACAAACATAAACAACAAAAAGACAGGGCCGTAATTAGAAATCAATTATTTTACTGAAATTAAAATTAAGTTAGTTAAATTTTAAATGATATAGGTTTTAGATTTCCATCCGAAGATAATCTAAGACAGCAATGGATTACAAACATACTGGCTTTGTAAACCATCTTGATACGTCTTTTTAACAAAATAAGTCATTTAAATATACAACATTATTCTTGATTTACACTAAACCTGAAAAGGGGTCATTGTACTCATCTTTTTCTCGAAAAAAAAAATCAGCTGTTCCCTACATTTATGTTCGCATAACTCGTCAAAATGTAGGGAACAGCTGATTTTTTTTTCGCGATTTCAAGGTTGGTCCCTTATAAAAAGTTGTTCAAAATGATGACTACAATGACCCCTTTTCGGGTTTAGTGTAAACAAAAAAATTATGTTGTATAAGAGAAAATCTAATAATCTTCATTCGTCATTCATCAGAAACCTTTTTTTTTTCACAATAAAATCACAATTTAAATTAAAAAAATACGCATCAAGATGGTTCGCAAAATTAATTTAAAATAAAACAGTACTCCCCGGTACGAAAATTCTGAGTACGACCCTGTTGCATCCTGCACTTAGTGACATCTAGTGTGAGATAGTTACGTAACTACAAAACAAAATCGACAGAACGAGCGAATAGTTTTGCTATTGACCGGTAGATGGAAAATAGAGAAGTGGGCGGGATCTTCCTAGATCCCGCCCACTTCTTTCCCCCTCACCCCGCAAAGTGTCACGCGTTGTTTCCTAAGGAAATCTAAATAGACCATCTCCTCTTTGTATTTACTCCGTGGTGAAATGATTCTCACATGGTCGTCGACTTGGAGTTGAATCTGCGACGCGAACTCTGGTGGCGCGACGTCCGCGTCGTGCTCGATGTCGCAGTCACGTCGCGAATGCGCGACCACGCCCACCGAGTCCGTGGACACGGCGCTTGCCGCCGCCGGCGCAGGCTCCGGCGGACTGCGGTTTATTGACAGCGGGGACGTTCCTGCAGACAGACCGACATCGCCGGCTCAGAACGTGCTCCTTCTCCCTCCTCCACGAAGCATTTCAGACGGAGCGAGAAGTTCAGTCCGAATGGTTTCACAATCGTAACTGTCGTCTGCGACGGGTCACGCAACTCACGCAGCCAACGCAAGCCCGTGTACGCACGAGCGGTCTACCGGACCACCGGCTTGTATATAGGCTGGCCGCCTGTGCGTATCGGCCACCGCGTGGGTGCTCGGTGCTCAGTCGCAGACGCTGCGGTGCACACGCGACGTAGTGAGGCATGCACCTGATGCACCACGCTCCAGCGACATCGAAACGGAATGATCAGAACCATAGAAATATAAAAAACAGGAGAAGTGGCAAGGGGGCGTGTCGGTGTTCACGGGACATGGGCACTTGACCATGTCATAGGCAAATGGCCGTCTCCGCGAACTAGTGCGCGACCGTGACAAATTATAAGAATGCCGTGTTGTTCAGTAGTTTCTTGTAACCGTAAACCGAAGCCAAAACTAAAACTTTGTAAGTCATGGAATCATTTACCGTGTGTTAGTACAAGTATTTTACTATATTTGTCTTCAAACACTGTTTTAAGCTTTCACGGTTTATAACTGAACTTACACTATCACTTACGAGATATCTTCCGCGATTAATATTTATATTGAGCTCCCGATATTTCGACGCTGTTGCAAGCGCCATGATCAAGAGCATTGATTTGTCATTTGTTTGTTTGTTTGTCCTTAAAATAATGAAAAACAACAAATCGTAAAATATTTGTAACTCTTACTATGTTATTTTTGTTTTCAAATGTCACAGCGACTGTACTATTTTTGCTACAAAAACATTGCTCCTTAACCACTACCTAAGTTTGCCGCTAAGTGACAGGACAAGCAACGTAAAAATCACAAAACGATACTTTATTAAGTGGATGCATCGCGTAATACGGCCGCTGCTTCTTGCGGCGACACGGACATCGAGAAGACAGCCATCACAACACCCTTCGGCCTGTTCGAATTTCCCCGAATGTGTCCAGGACTGAAGAATGCCGGACAGACATTCCAACGGTTCATACATCAAGTGCTCATCGGATTGGATTACGCATTTCCATTTATTGATGACGTCATAATTGCAACAGATAATGAAGCACGACATATCGAGGACTTACAAGTACTGCACAGATTAGACGAGTACGGTATCACTATAAACCCGTCCAAATGCGTCTTTGGCAAAGAAAACGTCAAGTTCCTGGGATATGGAGTATCAAGCGATGGAATCAAACCACCACTTGACAAAGTCAATGCCATCACTGCTTACCCCAAACCAGAGACGATTCAAGACTTACGTCGATTTATTGGCATGGTTAATTTCTACCGTGACAGTATACCAAACGCAGCACACATACAAACACCTCTCAATGCGTTTCTGCATAATTCGAAAATGCGTGACAAGACGAATATCGATTGGAACCCGGAAGCACTTCAAGCATTCGAGTTGTGTAAAGTCAGCATACAAAACGCAGCTTTACTCGCTCACCCATCTCCATCACCAACGGACGCAATCTCCCTCATGTGCGATGCGTCGAATACATGCGCTCGAGCCGTGCTACAACAAGGTTTAAACAACAAATGGATACCCCTTGGCTATTTCTCGAAGAAATTCTCTGACACAACAGCGATAATAGCACATTTGACAGACAATTATTATCAATATACATGGCTCTCAAACACTTCAGAAAAATCGATCGAATCGATTCGTTCGAGGGAAGAGAACGAATAGTTTACACGGATCACAAGCCGCTAACCTACGCCATACGCAAGCCACCATCGGAAAGCGATACACAACGGCGCACTCGTCAGCTGCTATTTATCAGCGAGTTTACGACGGACATACGTCACGTGAGTGGAGTAAACAATGTCGTCGCAGACGCATTTTCACGAATCGAAACCATCGACACGCCATATCCCATAAATTACGACGAATTAGCACATGCGCAAGACAAGGATAGCAACATACGCACCTTATCAAAACAAGCGAACATCCAACTCAAGAAAATCGTCGTACCCGGTACAAACAAACCAATAATCTGTGAAACATCGACGCCACACATTCGTCCATATCTACCAGAGAACTATCGTCGCATCGCATTTAACGCCGTGCACAATACAACAGCGTTATTTCTGGCCAGCAATGAATACCGACATTGGCGAGTGGGCCAAGACATGTACTGCGTGTCAACAATCGAAGGTACATCGACATAATCACAGTGACATCACGACGTTCCCGCCAAGTGAACGATTCCAACACATACACATAGATATTGTTGGACCACTACCTACATCTTCGTGTGGACATCGGTACCTGCTCACCATCATTGATCGATGTACACGTTGGGCAGAAGCAGTACCACTGCAGGAGATAACAGCTGAAGTCGTCGCAAGAAACCTGTACGAAACATGGATTATCATCGTTTTGGTTGTCCTATCAGAATAACGACCGACCAAGGGCGACAATTTGAAAGCCGACTATTTCAAGACCTTGAACTATCGCTAGGAGTCGAAAAAACCCGTACTACTGCTTACCACCCGCAGAGTAACAGCATCGTGGAACGCTGGCACCGAACATTGAAAGCCACGCTCAAGTCACGACTAACGAGTAGCAGCAACTGGATCACCGAGCTACCGACTGTATTGATGGGACTACGAGCCGCGACGCGTACTGAAACCAACATCAGCGCCGCGCAGCTCACCTACGGACAAGCATTAAGACTGTCAGGCGATTTTATATCACCATCGCCAACTGCAACGAAGCTGGACTACAACTATGTCGATAATCTTCACGATATTATCACCAGACTCACGTCGACATACCAACCGCATTCAAACTAACAATGTATGTTCGTGCACAAGGATTTACAAACATGCAGTCACGTGTTCGTTCGTGATGACACTGTCCGCAAGCCGCTGCAACGTCCGTATAAAGGTCCGTACCAGATTATCGAAAGGAACGAGAAGTACCTCACGATACAGTTTCCTGGACGAGTCGGCAACATATCGACCGACCATCGACCGACTAATACACGATGAACACCGAAGATCAACAGGAACACAGATGTAAGACAACACGATCAGCACCAGCTACCGCAGGTCACTCCAGCCAACGTCCAACGAGCAAAAGCGACGCTGCACACCGCACCAGATCAGGCAGGATCGTCAAAATGCCAGTTCGCTTCGCTTGAGCTCCCCCTCAAGCGAAGCGAACGTAGCTGCTAGCTGCAAGACATCAACACATCCGTCCGCCGGCGCGGCGCAAGCTTCACTGGTGAATCCGTGGCGCTGTGAGTTATTTATACGTGAGGCACATTGCGCGACCGCCGAGTCGACGCGACACCAACGGATTGACGATGAACTAATTTTATCTAATATTAATAATAATACTGGTTTCCTATTGGTTTGTTTAGTAAAGTAAGTTTTGCAACATCAACTACCTAGATAGAATTTTAGCATTAAGTCTGATACAACTAAGTATCATCTGGAGTTCCACTTGAATACCTACCAAGCGCTACAAATTTAACAGTACACTATTTCACAAAAAGTACCACCCTAGTAATATCAAAGCGTCAAGAGCTGCACAAATACTTCCACTTTACATGTCAGTGAGTAAACACCATAGCAGGGCTCAACAATACCTACTGTTTCAATTTCAATACGCTATGACAGCCTAAACCAGGGATGCACAGACCACGGCCCGCGGGCCGCATGCGGCCCGCCGGTCGAATACTGGTGGACCGCCGACAGCAAAAATAATACTCTCATATATTCGAAAAATATTGAATTCTATTCCAGAATAAAACCAAAAAAAAAATATGTTCGAAAAGTAATTTGAATCTCGCGCGCGCGCTCTTAAGTGCGCTTATCGGTGCGCCGTGCATGCGTCGGTAACAGCGGTCGATAATGTTCGTGCCGATCTCGGTTAAATTCGTTTTCGTGAGGAAGCGCCGCGGCCGCGCGCGGCGACGACGGCAGCGCGGTGGCGGCTTATCCACGGGTTATATTGTTAGAGCAAGCGAGATAGCAATAGTCCCGAATTCCCGATTGCTCGCGTAGGTAGATACACGAAGCTTCCAGAGTCGGTTTCGAGATTTCTCCAGACAGTTTTCGACTCTATACGCGTGGTATAAAAGCCACGCTAACCGCAGCGACCGACAGTTGGATCGGCTAGAGTGGCCACACCACAGTTTTCGCGACAGTCCCTCCGACCAGACCCAAGAGGTCCCAAGAGCTCCTAGGCCTCCGCTGGCCGTTCTAGTGAGCCGCGGCGCCACCGTTGGCGCGACCGTCGCGTTCGTCCAACCGTCGACCTAAAATCAACGCGATTGAGGGTAGACGGTTGAGACAAAAAGTGCAGTGTACCGTCCGAACCATTGACTTTTTTTAAATCGAAGACAAAGGATCCGTTGGCTTCGAACAAAGGAAATTTCCGTTGTGAATACATGGGTGCCTAGCGCCTGTGTGTTCACAGCGGGACTCCCGCCCCGCCCGGTGCCTGAGCACCGTCGAGGTTGCGGTCGGCCACGTCCCACAAGATGCCAACAACTCCACCAACGGATCATCTGTCGGGGGGCCGGGCGGCGTCGCTCCCGATCATCGGGGGCACGACGTCCGGCGCTCCGCCAGCCACCACTGCAGCTGAGAACAAGGAGAAGAGGCGCCCTCTCCACCCTCCATCTTCACCGCCACTACCGCTGACGCAAGCGTCGCCGCCAGCGAGCACTCCCTCGCTCTCGCCGACGCCACTATCGGGACGCCAACCTGCCGTGCCCATTCGCCCGCCGGCGTTCCGCCCCGTGCCAACCCAGGCTCCGGGGCCCGCCGGCAGTGCCAACCGTGTACCCGCCGCGCGCGCTGTTGCCCCCGTCGTGCGCCCTGTTGCGCAGACGGTGCGAGCGCCTGCGCCCCCCGCGCACCCCGCGCCTGCCGCCGCACGCCCTGCACCTGCGAGCTCCTCAGCGCGCTCAACGGCAACCGCACGCTCCACCGCTGCCGCGGCACGAGCCGTGCGCACCGCATCGCCCGCTCGCCGCTTGCTGGCAGGCTCAGCCGCCGCAACACCCTGTGACTCCATGATGTCACCGCCTCCACCCAGAAGTGCAGCCAGAGACTCGCCCGCCGTGATGTCCCCGTGTTCCGCGAGGGAGGGCAGCGACCTCTCGATAGCATCGGGGGGCTCCACGGCTGGCCGAAGAGGTGTCTCGGACGATACGCCCGCACGACCCGACCCAACGGATGACATGGAGGTGAGTGACATCCTATGTACCGATGACGACGCGCTGGCCTTTGGCTATGAGTTCCAACTCGACGCCAGAGCCCAGCGCCGCCCACGCAGCTCGGACGACGAAGCCGCCGAAGAGGCGAAGCGCGTCTGCACCGATCCCCCGCTCCCGCAGCGCGCTCCGCGCGGTCGAGCCGGAGTCGGATCGCCGACTTTCGCTGAGGCGGCTCGCCGCCCACCCACCGGACAAGACACCAACCCGATCTCGACGCCCGCCGCCGCAGCCCCTGCACAAGGTAAGAGCGCAGCCGCAGCTACCGCAACATCATCAAGCAAGGAGAAGAGGCCACGCTACCCTCCTTTGGTAGTGGAAAGGTTACCCAACTGGGCCGCAAACTTCAGGGCCGTGAGTGCCAAACTGGGCCACCCACCCAACGCCCGTCCGTACCAGGGAGGAATTCGTTTCCTTCCGGAGTCCGCGGATGAGTACAGGGTGGTCCAGAGGTACCTCACCGACCTAGAGAGGTCGGACGGCCTGAGCTGGTTCTCCTACTCGCTGCCAGCGGAGCGTAGCCTAAAGGTGGCCATTAGGGGGCTGCCGGCCGACACCAACCCAGCGGACATCGAGGAGGAGTTGAGGACGCTGGGATATGAGCCGGAATACGTGCGTAATATAAACGCACGAGGAGGACGCCCCGGCTGCATATTTCATGCAGTCCTCAAGAGGCAGCCTGACATCCGCCAAATCTACGACACCACCGTGTTTCTATGCATGCGTGGTGTACGTATAGAGGCGTGGCGGAGCAAACGTGGGCCCGCTCAGTGCCACCGGTGCCAAAAATTCAGACACAGCTCGCACCAGTGTCACCGTCCGCTCGCTTGTGTGAGATGCGGAGAGGAACACGCCGCCCGTGACTGCCCGCGCCCCAAGACGGAACCAGCCACCTGCGCCAACTGCGCGGGCGATCACCCGGCGTGCAGCAGTGGCTGTCCCGTTTTCAAGAAGGAAGCCCGTAATAAGCGAGCGGGCACTGTCGCCATCACACAACAACAGCAGCGCCGGCCCGCAAAGGAGGGGCAAACACTCCCCTTCACCGATGACCACGAGGCCCCTAGCGCAACTCTGATGGCGGCAGCGAACGGTCCCACCACCAAAGAAGACGCTCCTGCCTCGAGGCGGAGGAAGAGGGCGCGTGGGCGTGGCAGAAAGAAGGGAATGGGACCCACGCGCCAACCTGGGCAAGATCTTGCCCCTACGGCGCAGGCACCCTCACGGACTGTCATCACCACAAATCTGGAACCCACCGACGTCGCTGCTGGCGCCGGCAAGAGGAAGGGGAAGCGGGCGGAAAGAGCCGCCCCACCCTCAAACAAAACTGCAGCCGCGACGGCCTCAGTCGCGACAAAAACAGCAGTCGCGACAACAACAGCAGTCGCGACAACAACAGCAGTCGCGACAACTACGACCACTGCAAGAATGTCGCATCCGACAGCCGACGCCCACGAACAGCAGCGGCGCCGCGCACACAATGGCGCCTTCAACGATGACAGTAAGAAAGAATTCACTGCCTGCGCCATCAAACTGCTGATGGACTTAATCAAGGCCATCAGACAGGGGCAAGACGCGGAGCTGGTTATCCTCGACGGACTGGCCGAACTCCTCACGCTCTATCATGGCTAGTTCGTTGAGGATCCTACACTGGAACGCCCGCGGCCTGCGAAGAAAGGTTGCCCCACTCCGCCTCCTCCTCAAGGAACAAAGAGTAGACGTGGCGCTCATCAGCGAGACGCTCCTGGGGCCTGCAGATAGAGCCAGGTTCCCGGGATACCACCTGTATAGAAAGGACGAGAAGTCGCCGCTCGGCATCACCTACCGCGGACTGGCGGTGCTGGTAAGCCGAAGAGTCGTCCACCAGCCACTCCCTATGACGTCACCGGCTTCCTTCTACGCGCTGGGTGTCCAACTGCACGTCGCCGGCGAGGACATGAACATCTACGCCTGCTACTGTGCGCCCAGGGCGTCGCTTAACTTCACCGAGCTGCGGGCGCTGCTGCACAGCTCGCCGCACGCGACACTCCTCGCAGGCGACATGAACGCCAAACACCCGGCGTGGAATAGCCGGGCCATGAACACCGAAGGGAGACGGCTCTTCGCGGACGCAGAGGCCTGTGGATACCCGGTGTCCGGCCCTGAGACCCCGACCCACTACCCAGATGGCCACGCCTACGCACCGGACGTACTGGACATCGTGGTCCACAGCTGCCAGCTCACCCAACAGGTGATCGACGACGAGTTACAGTCCGACCACCAACCCGTACTCGTCGTCCTATCAGAGATGCCGACGCGACTTTCTCCTCCAGCGCCACGTCGAAACACGGATTGGACGAAATTCAAGGAAACGATGGAGACCACCACTCCTACTTGGCCCGTTGAGACCGCCGCAGACGTTGACGGCCTGGCAGGGGAGGTCACCGCCTGCATCCAGCGCGCCCTCGAAGGGGCGACAACAACTATACCGCAGTCGCAGGGGCTTGTTTACAAGCTTCTGCCCATCCACCTCAAGCAAATGGTCGCCCAGAGGAAGCGCCTTCGCAGGCGGTGGCAAGCCACGGGATGCCCTAGATTGAAGAGTGAACTCAACCGTCACGCGGAGAACGTGCGGGCCAAGCTACAGGAGCTCAACACCGCGAGCTGGGAGGAACGTATCGACGCCGCAGAGGGAGACTGGACGTCGATACACAAGCTGTGCAGGCAGCTTGCGAACACCCCGGCTCCGGTACGTCCACTACGCCACAGCGACGGGGCGCCGAGGTACAACGCAGCAGACCGTGCGGAGATCTTCGCCGAGCACCTGGAGCGTCAATTCGAGCCAAACCCGACTGTTGACACCGACCACATCGCAGCAGTCGAGAGGCACCTTGGGGAGTACTTCGCGACGCCGATAGCTCCCGAAGAGGACCCAATTTTCTTCTCGCCTTGCGCAGTCAGACGCGCCATCCTGAAAACCAAGCCGAGGAAGGCCCCCGGAGCGGACGGTGTGTCCAACACAGCGCTGCGCCACCTGCCGTACCGTACGGTAGCGGCACTGGCGCGCCTGTTCACGGGCATACTGCGCACAGGGGCCTTCCCGGCCTCGTGGAAGGAAGGGCGCGTCGTCATGCTGCCCAAGGCGCACAAAGACGTCACGAAGCCGGAGAGCTATCGGCCCATCACTCTCCTGTCGACCATCTCCAAGGTGTTTGAACAACTCCTGCTGCGACACCTCTCCCAGCACATTACGCCTCGCCCGGAACAGTTCGGGTTTCGCTCCGAACACTCGACGACGCTCCAGCTGTCCAGGGTACTGCACCTGCTGGCGGCAACGCTGAACAAGAAGGAGCGTGCAGTTGCAGTATTCCTGGACATGGAAAAGGCCTTTGACCGCGTCTGGCATGCCGGTCTGCTGTACAAGCTGTCGCAGACAGGCGCGCCTCGTCGCTTGATACAGGTGGTCTCCTCGTTTCTCTCCAACAGGTCCTTCAGGGTGGCGGTCGACGGCGCGCTCTCGAGCGCCCGCCCGATCGCAGCGGGCGTGCCGCAAGGCAGCTGCGTCTCGCCGCTCTGTTACTCATGTTTCACCGACGACATCCCCACCACTCCTGACACCACGCTCGCGCTGTACGCCGACGACGCCCCGTACATGGCCACCTCGCTCAACGCGAGGCACGCGGCCGTCAAAATGCAGCGCGCGCTCGATCTGCTGCCTGACTGGTTGTCCAAATGGAGGTTGTCGGTGAACGTGGGTAAGACGCAGGCGCTGGTCGCCGGCGGCGCCACACTCCCGCCACCCCTGAAGCTGCAGGGAGTCGACATCGCGTGGTCGCCCCAGGTGAAATACCTCGGGGTCACCATCGACCGTCGGCTCTCTATGGTAAGTCACGTCCGCACTGTAGTCGCCAAGAGCAGGACGGCCCGCGCCCTGCTCCGCCCAGTGCTCTCTTCCCGCCTCCCGCTGCGTGCCAAGCTGGGCGTGTACAAGTCGTACATTCGCCCGCTCCTCACGTACGCCGCTCCAGCCTGGCTCGCCCTCACTAGCGAGAGCACCAGGAAGCTCCTCCGCGCACAGCAGAACCTGTCGCTGCGGAGGATAGTCGCCGCCCCTCGCTACGTGAGGAACTCGACCATCCAGCGGGACCTCAACGTGGAGAGCCTGGACGACTTCTGCTGCCGCCTCGCGTCCACAATGTTCGCGCGTGCCGACGCTTCTGCCTGGCCCCACGTCAAGCACATAGCGCCATGGCACGCGCGGCCACCTGACGCGAGGCGCCTACCGCGCGACCTAGTTGCGGACGTGGCGACCCCCCCCCCCCTGACTTGACGCACCCGAGTGGGTCGCACCCATCAACACGCGGCCCACTTAAACATTGAAACTCCACACACATTACACTCATCCGGTGTGTGCCGTGTGCTAGGTTAATATAGGCACGTCACGCACCGCACCATACAAACATGACTCCTCATTCATTTAAACTCACGCGATGAATGGGCGGCGCGGGCTCGTCATTCTATCGCCTACATGAGCGGTGTTACACAAACACATTACCGCTCACACACACACACACACGGCCCCTCTGCCTGGCGCGTAATCGGCTAGATCTGAAAGCGCGACAGGCGGGGGCCTCCAGCCGCGGTAGGGAGCGCCGAGCCACCTCTACCGCTGGTCGTCACCCGCTAGGCCTCCTCCGGGTAACCGGAGGTCTCACCTGGCGGTGACAGACCGCCGAGGTGGCGTGAAGAAAGCGGCGCTATTTACATAGCACCGTAGCGCCTCCTACCGGACACTTCCGACAACCACACTTAGGCAAGTCGCGTACGCGCGCTTGCACTTGGCTATGGCCTACAATGGCCACCACAGCGAGGGTGCCCGCTGTTGCGGGCACACCAATGACCCCGCGGGGCAAGGACCTAGTCCACATCCCGCTAGCCGCGCTCCCATACGGGGGCGTAGCGACATCCTCTGACGACCGACAGTTCGGTTTTAATTTGAGTGAAGTGTCAATAGTTCTAGTGTAGATTTTAACTCGACTAGCCGGTGTCATATATTTTGATCCACATTCAACGTAGATTTCCCGTCAAGTGCCGTGTATTTTATTTATTTATTTATTTAAACTTCATGTACAATAGTGGTACATAGGCGGACTTAATGCAACAAGGCATTCTCTACCAGTCAACCTTTGGGTTAAATAGGACAAAATTGTGATAGGGTACAAAAAAATAAATTAAGAATACTACTTTCGAAAATGTAGGAATATACTTTTATAGATACTAATACACATATACAATTAAAATAAACTAATAAATATTTTAACAAATACCAAAATAAAAAACGATAAACCTGATAATAATTACTATGACAAGACTTATAATTGTGTGTGTATAATTGTGTTGTGAAATCGTAAGTAAAACTCTGTTATTAATAAGTGTTTCCACATATATATTTAATCAATTATTTTTGGTTATTTAAAAAAGGATGGGTAATTTAAGTAGGTACTGTAATTGTTTTTAGGTGCTGTGTTAATCATAGCCAGGATTAGAACGCAACATGGACAAGCCAGGGCCTAGTAAAAAACGTAAGGTTAAAGATGAAAATCGGCAGTTTCAAGAAATTTGGACTGAGAAATACTTTTTTGTATGGTCGCATAACAAAGTCGTTTGTTTAATTTGCAAGAATTCTGTTGCGATTGCAAAGGAATATAATGTAAAAAGGCACTATGAAACGCAGCATCCTACTTTTACCAAGTTTACAGGCGAATTAAGAAAGCAAAAAAAGTTGTCTTTAAAACGGGAGCTTACTGGTCAGCAAGCTATGTTTACAAAACCCATTCAAGATTCAGAAACAGCTACAGAAGTTAGTTATGAAATTTCTCGAATGATAGCAAAGCGAAGTAGCTCCTTTAATTATGGGGATTTTGTAAAAGAATGCATAGAAATTGCCGCTAAGAAAATGTGTCCAAAAGCAGCAAAAAAGTTTGAGAAAATTCAACTGAATCGTATGACTATCCAAAGACGAATTATGTCTTTGTCAGGTAATATTGAGGAACAATTAAATGAAAAAACTAAGATCATTGAATTTTTTTCATCAGCACTCGACGAATCCACTGATATTAGTTCCACAGCTCAACTTCTCATATTCATACGAGGTGTTACTCAAGATTTTGAAGTCTTAGAAGAGTTATTAGGAATGTGTTCATTGAAAGGTCAAACCAGAGGAGTTGATATACTCAATGTACTTTTGGATGAGTGTTCAAAAACTGATTTGGACTTATCAAAATTATCGGGAGTTGCGACTGACGGTGCTCCTTCGATGATTGGTGTCAATTCTGGGCTAGTTACTTTGCTGAAAAAGCATCTGCAAGAAAAAAACATAAACGCAGAAGATCTCATGCAGTTTCGTGCCCTGTGTTCTAAAAAAATTGAATTTCAAATTTTCATGAAAGTGGTAGTTTCGACTGTAAATTTCATAAAATCACGAGGACTCAATCACAGGCAATTCAAACAATTCCTTGATGACATCGAAAGCGAATATGGAGATTTACTGTATTATACAGAAGTAAGGTGGCTAAGTCGTGGATTGACACTGGAACGATTTCTAAATTTAATAGAAGAAATTGGAATATTTCTGGCGGAAAAGCAAAGGGATGTCCCGGAACTTAAAAATCCTGATTGGTTGTGTGATTTGGCTTTTTAGTTGACTTTACAAATCATTTGAATGTCTTGAACACACGGCTTCAAGGCAAAAATCAACTGATATCCCAGCTCTACGCTCATGTATCATCCTTTCAATGCAAGCTGACACTTTTCAGATCGCAATTGAATTCTGGAAATTACAATCACTTTCCGAATTATAAGAAAATGGCTGAAAAATTCTACAAAACTGTGATTAATTTCAGTTATGTAGAAAAGCTAGATATTTTGATTCAATCTTTTCAAGACAGATTTTCGGAGTTTAAAAAAGTGAAACCTCTGTTGGACATATTCAGCAATCCTTTCACGATTTCAGTTGAAAATGCGCCAGAGTCAATGCAGTTAGAAATTATCGACATTCAAAACGACCAAGATTTACGCAACAAATTCAACGAAGGAGACATGCTGAACTTTTACCGTTGCATTGATAAAAATACGTACAAAGAGTTGCGCATAAACGCTCTGAAATGTGCCAGCTTATTTGGTTCTACCTATATAATTATGTGAACAAACCTTTTCAATACTAAATAATAATAAAACAAAAAATCGAAACCGCCTTGCAAACGAAAGTTTGGAAGCAGTTTTACGTGTGCAGTTTTATGTGTTGTTGTTGTGTACAAGTAAATTTGAGCCAAATATAAAAAATATTGTAAGCACTATGCAGTGCCACGCTTCAAATTAATAAATCTTTTTTCAATTTTAATACATTATTATCAATTCTTTATTGTCTTTAATTACCTATACTTCTGGCGGCCCGCCATCAGTTCATAATTTGCCCGAGTGGCCCCTAGTCTTAACAAGACTGTGCATCCCTGGCCTAAACCAACGTAACCGGAGTTTTGATTGTTTTAATTTACTTAATAATATTTTTTTAAGCTACATATTGTTAATTTTTACTATAATATTTTCTGGACATGCCGTTTATTATTTATTTTATTTTCAGGACCCCAACATTTTTTTTTTGTGCAATAATAAATGTAAGATTCGCTAACTTTCCGATTTAGTCAATCACTAACGTATATGTAAAATAAATTGGTTTTGTACAGTACAAAGACACAGTATAAATATGGACAGTATAAATATGGAAACTAAGCCTAGTTGAGGACATAGGTAATATACCTACGCTCCATTGAAGCAATAGGGTTGTAACTTTAATGTTTTTGATATTCTTTTTTTTACATTTTTGTTCTGTAGTGATCAATCAATCGAATTTAAATAACTAGCTTACAAATACAATTTAATTAGGTAATCTCATGGCGTCGGTTAATCTCAACAAAAGACGATAGTATAAACACGGAAAACAACTGCCCGCTCCTTGCGTAAAATACCTAAATTAGCTTAACGCCGAAATGTAAGAGAGCTCTTAATAAATAAAAAGTTCGAGCTGGTGACCACTTTTATAACTCAGGAGGAAAGTAAACAAAAACTTGAAAAAACAGTCCTATTTTATTATATTTATCAGCTTAAATACCGTCAAAACGGCCGCATTCTGGATTTACAAATAAGTTCACGAATTCATTATGATCGATCACACGGACTTATAATTCGATAACGATTATAACAATAACAATAAATCATTCTTATATTTCAAAATCATTAGGAAGTTTAAAATACTATAGCTCCGGTTTTGATGAAGCCGAGTTCAAACAGCCGTATACTACGCAATACGTTCGTGGCATTTTTAAAAAGATCGCGGAGATAAACTTAAACATGACCACTCGTCTTGACGCGGCACTCAATACTATGTTGTATACCAGTGTTCATTTGTAAAGTGCAACTGTTTTTATTGTATTTACTGCAACACATTTTATGCAATAAAGTTTTTATTTATTTTTATTTATACTGAGAGCACCGCGCCGGACACCTATGAGTCTCGTTGTTGCGCATGTTTGTGTGAGTGTGCCGTTTCGAGCGTTTGTAGGTAGTTTCCATACTGTCCATATTTATACTGTGGTTGTACAGTGCATGGTATATACACGCTGTGATTGATGAGATAAGGTTTATAATTGATTGTGTAGTACGTTCTGTTTTAAGAAATGCGGGTGTGTGCGCGACTGCGTATACATATATTGCTTCGTCTATCGGGCATATCTCCTTGTTTCTTATATCTATGATCAGAACACATAACTTAGTTAAGCCGATAGCACTGTAACACACTAACACACATGTAATGATGTGCTACAGCGTTAGTAGCGCGACACTCCAGGGCTGGTCAGTGGGGAACTGGGGAGTTAGCACGAGCATGCAGCGCGCTCAGTGGGCTCACCCGTCCGTCTGCGCCCCGCCGATGACACCAGCTCTCTACAGCTCTCCTCTATCAAACCTACAATACAAGATAACACATAGCATCACCCCTGTACTCTGAAAGTTATACTCGACTCCCATGTAGTAGGTTCGAGGTATTGCCATAAACCGTCACTAAGTCACTCGGACTACGGCCCACTAAAAATATAACCCATTAACACCGTTCCCGACGCGAGAAGCAAACAGGGACCTCATGTTCAGCATAAGCGTGGTATCGCTTGCAACCACTTAACCAACGAGGCAGTTAAGCAAGATACGTTTAAATACTTACAGCTTTGTACGACACTGATGAAACCTGAAACTGAATCTATATATTTCACCAACTGTTCAATACTAGTTAAAGTCCTAAGAACATAATATTATCAAAGATTTAAAAGCGCGTTGTTGGGATTCACTTGTTTCTGTACAAAATCGAATCTTGGACTGTTACATTACAGGCGAATGCTCTCGTTTAGGACCTAGGGAACGAGCGCCGTTAGGTTTTAGTTACATTACAAAAGTAAATTACCTACCACTTGATCAAATTATCGAAGAACTGGCCTAGGGAGAGATTCACAGGTCACACTTTGACTTCGCTAAATAATAAGCGCGTGCATAATCGTATAAATCTTTACTCAGCTAATTAAAGTCAAAGTGCGGTGTGAGTGTCCTTCAACGGTTGTTCGATGCTCTCATCACGCCAAGTACGAGGAAAACGTGACGTGTACGCCGTAACTTGTGTATTTATTACTGTCCGACAAAAGATCGATTTCTGGCCGAAGCCGATTAATCGGCTATCGCCACAACCTTCGGTCGGAGCCAAAGGTTTAATATTAATACCCCAAAGAAATTCAGCCCCCGGCCATTTTGGCCCCTGGCCGCGCATTCATAACAGTTCAGTCAATTTCGGACCATTTTGGCCGAGGCCAAAGGATCGGCCGAGGTGGGCTTCGGTGGTTGGGTCAGACACTAATAGTTACCTAGATAGTCGACGATGGCGCGCAGCGTGGTGTCCCGCGAGCGCTGTGTGAGCGCGTCGAAGCGCGCGCGGTCCGCGTCCCGTACCTGCCGGCGCAGTGCCTCCAGCTCCAGCAGCAGCCCGCGCAGCTGCGCCGCCACGCGCCGCGCGTTCGTCTGCTCGGCACGCGCGCGAACGTACGCGCCCGTCTCC
Organism: Standfussiana lucernea; assembly: GCA_964057025.1. Classification (NCBI taxonomy): domain Eukaryota; kingdom Metazoa; phylum Arthropoda; class Insecta; order Lepidoptera; family Noctuidae; genus Standfussiana; species Standfussiana lucernea. Next base: position 115,565 of record CAXKUT010000123.1, on the reverse strand, counting down.
TCGTACTAACACAATCATAAAACACAATTTATACTAAACACTACTTACTTCCCTATTTGAATCGGATTTTATTACCAATTTCAAGGGTTTTAATTTATTTGCACAGAACCCTAACCCTTATTCTGAAATAAAAGTTGGACTAAGTTACTCTTCACTTTCATTCTTTCTTATAACATCAGCTATCTGCCAGTAAAAGTCCCATCAAAAATCGGCCCAGCCGTTTCGGTGATTAGCCTGAACAAACAAACAGATAGAGACAATTTTTTTTTTGTTATCTTTTTCTTCGTGTGGCCGAAATTTTGTTATAAGTGCCGGATATTTTTCATACGCATTCAGTAAGAAGCTGTTATTTTGAAATTGCAAACAGACACTTCAATTTTATTTATTTAAATAGATATGAATGATATGAAAGGAAAAGCTAAATGATAACGTGACGGTTGACAGGGGTGAATGGAAGAAAAAAAAACCGGCTCTAAACAATATTTTAAACACTTATTCATACTTATGTTTTACACTCGACAGCAAAAGGATATTTGTTTTTCATAGTCTGTTAATGAAAAACAAAGTTACGGCTGCAGTTTGACAAAAAAGGCCCACATCTCAAAAATGTAACTAAATATCAAGTCTCATTCGAAACAGTTTTCGTTGGAAGTTTTTTTTTTCATTTACAAACCTAATTTTTTTCAGAATATTTCTCCTAAAACTTTAACATTTTGAGCAAATATCTCATAAACCATTGACTTAAGAGCCCTCTTACATTTTGGCGTTACGCTAATTTAGGTATTTTACGCACCAAGCGGGCGGCGAGCTTCGCGAGCGATACTTTCTTTCATTTCTGTTCACTCGCTCGCACCATGACAGTGCGAGTATGGCTACTAAACAATCTAGATCTTCCGTAATATGTTTTCTTAGGATTCGATTCGAGAGTTCGGTGGATGGAAAAACTTTCGATGTGAAGTTTTTATTGTTATGAATTATAACTTGTTTTAATAGGTATATTTTTCATTAGGTAGGTATTTAAGAATCTTAAAGTGCTGAAATAAGTAATAATAAACCTCAAGCCATTCGCAATTTCACATCATATCCAAATAACGAAACAGTTCATCCAGAAAACCACAAAATGCAATATTATATTTATTTTATCATCAATACATGCGACCGAATTGGCTTTGACAGCTAATGTCAAGTCATGAAAAAAGCAAATAAAAAAAACCACTTAAATGAATTGAAGACAATGTTGACGAGGGCAGCAGCACGTCGCGCACGCCTACCGCCTCCGGACTCGTCGCTCAGCTCCGCCTCGCGGCCGCCGGACGGTTTAGGACCTCGATTCCCAGCTCCCGGCGGAAGTATGCAACGCATGCGATACACGCAGACCATCAATGAAAACGTCATGCGCTCATACTATGGGGCTACAGAGGGAGGAAACAACCTGACCGCGTACCGTGTTCGGATGCTCTCTCTGTTTCAGATGGTTGAGCCAGCTGTCAACGTGTCGGCGCAACGACTGTCGGATCAGGTGCGAGTCATCCAACTTAATCGTATGTGGGATGACACCGCAGACAATGCAGAGTAGCCATGTCATTACCCCGCCGATGCAGGCTGTGGTACAACCACAATACCGAATCGCGCTAACGACGTGAGTAATGACATAGTTAGTAAAGTAAGTCCCTAGTGCAGTGAGGAAATGAGGAGTGCTTTGGAGGGTGCGTTTCGAGAATATCGGTTCATGTCGCCGACCTTAGGCTACGCATATGTACCTCGTTTGCCTCGCTGTTCTCGATTCGCAGTTGTCAAACTATTTTGATAACTTCGAAGACCTCACGGATGCTCACTCAATCCTGTATTGTGTGGCTGTAGCGGCATGTCGTGTAGCTGTATAAATACACACATCAAAAGTGTCTAGGGATCAAGCATTTTTATGCGGATTTCTTGAGATTGAGATGTGGCTTTGTAATAAATTTATGATTTTATAAATTTATATGGATCCTTTTTGGTGCATTTCATAATTTGAATCAGGAACTCTCAATCAAATTCGAGTAAAAGATGAAAATAAGCTGTCAATATTTTCCCTATAAAAACATACAACGCATTGAAGACATTATTAATGCTACTGTTTCCCTACTACTGATTAAAACCAACGTTATTATGGAGCGGCGACGTCATTTAAGCAGGGAAGAAATGCTCAGAGCCGTGGGAATGATAGAAGCTGGTTCCCGGCAACGTACTGTGGCTTTAGCTCTGAATACAAGTCAGAGTGTTATCAGTCGACTTTGGACACGTTACCGAAGCACTGGTACCGTGGCTGAGCGCCATGGAGGACGGTATCGCTGCACCACACGGAGACAAGACCGATACATTCAAATCTTAACTCGAAGAGCTCCAACAATAACCGCCATGATGTTAGCCGTGAGGCTTCATCACTCTTCAGGGAACTTAATTAGCGACCAAACAGTCAGAAACCGCTTGCATGAAGTGAACCTTCATTCCCGAAGACCGCTACGGGTACCACCTATAGCAATGCACAATCGTAGGATTCGATATCAATGGGCTCTTGAACACAGAAATTGGGCAGAAGAACAATGGCGTTTCGTGTGCTTTTCTGATGAGTCTCGTTTTGGTATGAGACCGGATACAAGACGTATACGACACTGGAGAACCCCTGGACGCCAACAGCGATTAAAATCCTGCCAGGAAGTCCATCCTTATAGTGGTGGAACCATCATGGTATGGGCGGGTATTTGGATCGGCGGAAGAACTGAGTTGATTTGGATCAGAGGCAACCTCAACGCTCAAATTTATGCTGAGACGATTGTATCAGACGTCATCGTTCCTCTACAAGTGCAAATCGGTCCCTTATTTCAGTTAATGCATGATAATGCACGACCGCACACCGCAAGAGTTGTAAGACAGACTCTCGCCGCAGCTAACATCAATGTCCTGCCCTGGCCTGCTCAGTCGCCAGACTTGAACCCGATTGAGCATGCATGGGATATGCTACAGAGAAGAGCTCTGCCGAATATGGAGGGTATCCAGTCGCAAGAAGACCTTTTTTTGTTGTTGCAACGAACATGGGCGGCCATTCCACAGCGTGATTTGGATGAACTCATTTTGAGTATGCCAAACCGATGTTCTTGTGTTGTTAGTGTTCGCGGTAGAAACACGGATTATTAATTGTTTAAGTTACCCAATAAAATTTTAAAGAAAACTGTTATTTCAGTCTTTTTTTCGAACTTTAATGTTAGTGGTTCAAATGTCAAAAATCCCTTTATTAGGAAAATGGCAAATTTCTTTATTAATGCAAAGGTGACTTGGTTTATCGTTACTGTGACAAACGAAAACACTTTATTTGATGAATCCTTAAAGAAAATTTTAATTAATATCAATCAGGAGAAAAGTTATTGCAAAAATATATGTTGATCCCTAGATACTTTTGATGTGTGTATTTGGGTATGTCGGAAGCGCTGGGCATAGTGATGTGCCTGGTGGCAATATTGCCACTACCGGCAATATTCCCAATGTTGCCACTGCCGGTAAAATACCAATATTCCCAGCAGCATTGCAATATTGCCAATGTTGCCTGTCAAATTGTATTGGTATCATAATTGGTGGCAGCTATTTTTTCCTAACACGAGTTTAGGGAAAACTACGGTGAAAAGTTTTATCTATTCCTTCGACTTCTGCTTCTGTGGAAAGGAGTTTTTCTACATTTTTAACCGACTTCAAAAAAAGGAGGAGGTTCTCAATTCGGTTGTATTTTTTTAATCTTCGTCATTTATGAACCGATTTCAAAAATTCTTCTTTTATCTGAATGGATCTACTTCCCGATTGGTCCCATAGAAATTTCATCAAAATCGGTTCAGCAGTTTGGTTTTGAAATCAAAATATGTATGTAGCTGGAAAAAATATGTCATCCAAGTAAAAGAAATTGTGAAATTAATATTTGACAAGGATTTGTGTGTGATACGATAACTAAAAAGGGTAAAATAAAAACTTTTTTGCAAAAAAAACCGACTTCCAAAAAAAACACTTCCGAAAGTAAAGTTATTTTCCGCTTTTTTAGGGTTCCGTACCTCAAAAGGAAAAAACGGAACCCTTATAAGATCACTTTGTTGTCCGTCCGTCCGTCCGTCTGTCAAGACCGTTTTTCTCAGGAACGCGTGGAGGTATCAAACTGAAATTTCTATATGATACTTAGTTCTACTGTCCCTGGAAGCTGTAGAAAAATCAACCTTCTAAGTCAACGCAATCAAAAGATACAGCCACTTAGGCCGCAAATTTCCGCAAATTTTCGAAACTCGCACGGGAATCAAAACCTACAGGGTACTTCCCGTGAACTTAGAATCTTGAAATTTTATACGAAGTCACGTCTTATAGTACAGATATAGGAAAAATTACGAAAACCGTAAATTTTTAGTTTCGTCATATAAAAAAAGTTATATACCCACAGGTTTGTACGGAACCCTCGGTGCGCGAGTCCAACTCGCACTTGACCGGTTTTTTTAACTTAAGTGTGTCACAAATCCTTGTCAAATATCAATTTCGCAATTTCTTCCACTTGGATGACATATTTTTTTCCAGCTATTTTGATTTCAAAACCAAACTGCTGAACCGATTTTGATGAAATTTCTATGGGACCAATCGGGAAGTAGATCCATTCAGATAAAAGTTTTTTTTTTAAATCGGTTCATAAATGACGAAGATTAAAAAAATACAACAAGAGCTGTGATTTTAAAATGATTATAAAAACTACTAAGTTGTTACTCTAAACGGTGATTTACTGATTATGTAAGGATTACCGAAACAAGTGCATTAAAATATTAAAATAATGTTATTTTTGTTGATAATTACTTGTAGTTTTGATAAAGATTTGTAAAGATTTACACTTTGTTATTTCCATATTGTATATTGTATACTCGTTGTTTTTGTTATGTGATTTTGCATGAAAAACAAGTACAACATTTAAAGGAAATTAGTCGAATTTATGCCTTTTATTCAATACACAACGATCGTCAATTCTTATCTTAATATTCATGTGTTATTTCTTATATTCACTATCGTGTGCGGCAACATGGGCAATATTGCCGGTAAAATACCGGGAAAATTGCCAAAACTGCTGGCATTATTGGCAATTTTACCCAAAACAATATTTTATTGTATATAATGTAGATAAGGGCCTGTAAATGCTAATTTAGAGTATTGTACATAGTTTCCCTACTTAATTTGACTTATAATTAAGCAATATTCCCAAATATTTCCACTCCCGGCAATATTGCTGGCAATATTGCCACCAATATTCCCACTTTGAGCAATATTGCCGGCAACGGCACATCTCTAGCTGGGCATCAATGTAGCTGACATGAAGCAATCGTTGAAAGAGCGCTTCTTTGGCCGCCTGAGAAAAGTATTTAATAGTCTTTTACCAGGCGGAAATAAGGTGCGTGCCTTCAATGGTTGGGTCATGCCAGTTTTGATGTACTCTTTCGGTATACTCAAATGGACACAAACAGAACTAGACGCCCTAGCTAGGAAGGTCCGTACATTGTTGACAGCATATCGAATGCATCACCTACGATCTTCGGTTATGAAACTGTGTATCCCGCGGAGGTGCGGAGGTCGAGGGTTTTTAAACGCTAAGACTCTCCACAATCGCGAGATATGCAGTCTCGGGGAATTTTTCCTAGAAACCGACGTGGGGATGCATCGGGATGTGGTCGCGGTGGACAAGGGCCTCACTCCGCTCTCCTTGGCTAAAGAGAACTGGCGCAAACCTGTAGTGTTTGACACTAACGACCGCATGGAGGTGTGGCTGAGTAAGGAGCTCCACGGACGCTATCAGCACCCGTAGTTTGGCTACGTTCCGGCGACCTCTTCGGAGAAACCGAAGGTTTTGTCTGTGCAATTATGGATGTAGTTATGATGACGAATAACTACCGGAGATTTATTGTGAAGGACGGCACGGTTGACATAATTATGTCGGGCATGTCACCGTCCGGGCGAATCAATCCGTCACATTATCTCCGGGTGTTCTCGTCTAGCTAACGGAGAGTACTTGCATAGGCACAACCTTGTAGGCAGGATTATCCATCAGCAACTTGCTCTAAAATACATCCTTGTGGGATCGGAAGTGCCGTACTATAGGTATGTGCCCGACCCAGTTCTCAAAAATGGCAAAATCACACTGTACTGGGATCAATCCATCATTACTGACAGGACTATTGTGGCCAACAAGCCTGATATAGTGGTGGTGGATCGATCAGAGCGGCGCGCAATGATTGTTGACATAACGGTCCCGCATGACGGGAACCTCGTGAAAGCCGAGAAAGCTAAACAAATCAAGTATCTTGACTTGGCTCGCGAGATTGTCGACATGTGGGAAGTGGACTCGGCGATCATTGTGCCGATAGTCGTTTCAGCCAATGGCTTAATTGCCAAGAACCTCGACCAATACCTGAGGAGGCTCTCATTAGGCAGCTGGATCAAGGGCTTGATTCTGAAAGCGGTACTCCTGGACACGGCTCATATTGTTAGGAGGTTCCTCTCTCTGGAGCCCTGACTGCTGGTAGCTTGGACCCTGTTCCCGATACCGGTGGGCTATTTTTTTTTTTAATTATTTATTCTTTGTATGGGAAATAAATATTTTAATTAATACGCAGTAATCGATTGTTAACCGACATCCGTAGCATAGTGGTCTACATTGTTTTAGCGCATTTACTAAAAGCATTATTAGAAAGTAAAAGCCGACCACAATAAAACAGATTTCTTTGAAAACTAAACAATACCTTTTGACCATCAAATTCTGTATCGATATTAAACATACAAATATTTCTGTCTAAAATCTTTTATGTGTACGTAAACAAATAAATGGTATGATGGCGGCCGTACAAGTCAGTGGTTAAGTAAATGAAACATACAAATGTAACTAATATTCTTTTATGCGGTACTGTCAATTATTATATTTTTAGTTTAGAAAAATATTTCCCGCAATGGCATTGATCGAACTTACAACGATCAAAAACTACGATCGTAGTTGACGATGCTCTAGCACACACACAATAGCAGCGTCTATACGGCAATCGACGCACACCACGAAAGTATCGACACGATGCAGCGCGCGGAATAAACTGACTGATAGATCCGACCTCAACAAGCGCTCGCGCAATACTGGGCGCAGATGGCCTTTTTTTTGTTTTGTGAATGGCATCTCGCAGTTCAACCTAGGAGGTTGTCGTCTGCTTAACCGGTCTACCCTGTGGATGTCTTGAATTTAAGGCCTCCAGCCAGTGCAAAAAACTTAAGCGACTACACGCTAAGGGCACCCACTCTGGGGTAAGGGCCATCACAGGGGGAGGTTATTTTGGGACTGGTTTAAAACTACTGGCTCAGCGTCGCGGGCTGGCTCGAGCAAGGGTCGGGGAGGGCAATTACCGGGACGTCGCGACGGTCCTCGACGGCGAGGACGGAAAGACGGCGGTCTGAGACGGGGTTTACGCTTAAGCGTGCTAGTTTCCCTATGGCTCTCTTGGAGGAGAGTGATAGCGTCATCGGGTGGGACGAGTGTATGTCTTGGTCGGCGAACCTGACTGATACGCGAGGGGTCGTATCAGGCGGCCGATGCGATCAGGGGATTGCGATGCTTGATTGCACGATCGAAGAAACGCTTGCAAAGGCGTTTCATGAACTGAAAGATGGTGGGCATCCTAAGGTCTACGTGAAGACGTTCGTTTCGGACGTAAATACTACATAAGAACCGGTTTTGGGAGCGTCTGTATCCTATGAATATAGCGGGGCTTGGTATGTGCGAACACGACACAAGCGTATGTCATTATGGGCTGGAACACCGCGGTATAAAGACGCAACTTGCACTTAAGTGACAACTTGCTTTTAGCCGTTAACATAAAATGAAACCTACTCATAGTAAGACAGCACGGTCACGAGCTGCTTTTATATGTGCCCCGAAGGACATGTGGCAGTCTAGTACGACTCCTAAGTATTTGGCTTGCTTCTACCAAGGGATAGGCTTACCGTACATAGTGATCGGGCGGGGGCTGGGGGGATTGATACGCAGTTTTGAAAATAAAACCGCCCGACTCTTATCAGGATTAACCTCGAATCTCCACTTCTGGAACCAAGTGCCTAAGACGCTGGCTGAGGTTTGGAGAGTTTTGGCGATTACGTTCTGACAACGACCAGTATAGTAAATTGCCGTGTCGTCCGCGAATAGGGCTAACTGAGCCTTTTTGCTCTTAGGGATATCGCTGATGAACAAGGTAAAAATGAGAGGGGAGACGATCGAGCCCTTCGGGACTCCGGCTCGAATTGGGTGAGGAGAAGAAAGAGCTCCCCCGATGCGATAGCGGAAGGTGCGATTCGACAAAAAGTCTCGCAAGATGAGCACGAGACGGTCTGGCACTCCCAGTTCGTACAGCTTGTATATTAAGCCGTTGTGCCAGACTTTGCCGAAGGCTTTCGATATATCGAAGACCAACACGCCCGTTATCGATCCACGCTGGAAACCAGCGCTCAAGTGCTCTACGATATGGTGGACCAGTTGGATACACGAGTGTTCGGTCCTGAAGCCGAATTGCTCGTTCGGAATGAGGCTCTTAGCCTCGGCATAATCTTTGAGTCGCTTATAAATAAGTCTCTCGTAGATTTTTCTGACTGCACTCAGGAGACTGATGGGCCGGTAGCTCGAAGGCTCCGCCTTGGGTTTGCCAGGTTTGGCGATACCGATGACAGTGGCCGCTTTCCATACCTGCGGGAAGATGTTGTTAGTAAAGCGCCATTGAAGATGGCTGCCATTAACGCGATAACTTGAGCGGGCAAGAGTTTGAACACCCTATTGGTGATTCCGTCAGAGCCTGGTGCTTTCCGTGGCTGAAGTCTTTTAATGATGTCGTGCACTTATTCAGGTGTGACAGAAGGCAGAGGAGCATCAGGGTCTTCAACGGGAGGTAGGGCGGCTCTAGGTTCAACCTCGGCGTTCACCTCATCGAGGTGTCGTTGATCTACTGGTTGTAAACTAGGAGAGCACTGAGATTCCAGGCTGTCGGCTAGGCATTCTGCCTTTTCAGACTACTCTGAAAAGGCAGAATGCCTAGCGAATGAGAGGAGGCATAGAAGCCTCTTCGGTAATGCGCATCTTTCTCTGCAGTTGGCAGAAAGCTTGGTGAGTGGGCTCGAGTTCGCTCAGCTTCTTGTCCCATTGACTGGAACGGTGCTCACTGACGCGGTTCTTTACAGCAAGCTGTAAATTACGCATGTGAGCCTTGTTCACGTCGCAAGGAATTTTGCTGTAGGCACGGATGGCAGCGTTCTTCTCGGTTATCATTTCACGTACGTCAGCGGGTAGTCTCCAGCGATGATCACTCATTGCTGGGACTTCCCGTGAACAATCCTTCAGTACGGATTGAACGTGTTCTGTAAACGAGTTGATGGCGGCCGTCGTGTCTGAGATCGAGACTATGTGTTCGGGAATGGAGTCCAGGTGAGGTGATGTGGTGGATTTCAGCTTTTAGCTGACTTTCTTCCAGTCAGTAATAAGTGGGATGCCGGGGGCTTGCTAGGGTCTGAAGGACCTGAGCGGGGAACTAAGTGCATGAGCACTGGACGGTGGTCGGAATCTAGCTCGTGTAGCGTCTCAATGAGATGCAACTTTAAGTTAACATTCTTGAGCACCGCTTTATCGAGCACGTCGGAACGATGATCGGGATCGTGCGGATAGTGCGTGTGCTCCATAGGAGCGATGGGGTCGAAGTTAAGGGAGGCCCCTAGGTCGAACACGAAACGTCCTCTGGCAGAGGTCGTCGTGCTGTTCCAGGCGGGGTGTTTGGCATTGAGGTCACCCGCTATAATAACGGAGTCGCTCAAGCCGAAGAGGACGGTGAGGTCTTTGGTGAGTAAAGTATGCTCCGCGGCCGAGCCGCCGGTAGGCATGTAAGCAGAGAGGATGCTGATCGGTTGATGACCGGTCATGCCAAGCCGACAGATGGATACCTCGAGAAGAGACTCTAACGGAGGGGGATCTATTGGGATGCAGTGCAGCTCCTTTTTATAATAAATAAGTGTACCGCCCTTGTGACAACGCGAACGATCGTTGCGAACTATGCGATACTTGGCAATTTTTGGGATCACGGTGGCTAGGCTTTAGAAAGGTCTCCTGTATGAGGAGGATATCGAGTTGATGGTCGCGGAGGAAAGTGGCGATCTCATCAGGCTGGCCATTAATGCCATTGGCATTAAAGAAACCTAGTTTTAGGGATCGAGGCTTGGTACACGTTAATTTTTTATAATCCATAAAAAATATATACAACATGTAACGTAATTAACGCACACCCTCAAACACCCCAATTAGAATATTATGTTATAATCATAATACATACACTACATTTTTAATTGAACATGTGTAGGCATTGATTATTAATTAAATTAGTTATACTAATTCCGGAAGAACGTTGTGGTCGCAGTACAAATCCACAAACGCACACAGTCGCACGCGTAGGTATGAGGGTCGTGCTAGCCTAGTAGGTACCTATTCGCTCGCGTTCGAGACGAGTTAACGCCGCTCGACACAGCTGTAGGTAATGTCTCGTAAACATTTGATTGCATCTTTCAATCACACTTTTCAGGCTTTGGACTGTCGACTCTGAATAATTAGCAATAATCGTTACAAAATGTTATGCTAGTGTAAATAATAATGAACTGCTAAACATAGGAGGCGGTACGACAACATTATTCAAAGACGGCGATTCTAAAAGTGAATCAAATTCCTATTTACTATAATTAAAAAAATCGAATAACTTACTGATTGCCAAAACACTCGACGACTACGACGTCTTTTAGACCACTTTCAAAATGTCCACCACCCTGTTCAATACATTTTAATGCCCGTTTTCTTAATTGATGTTTTAATTTAGAAAGCACTTCAGTGTCATTTTTCACTATTTCAAAAACGTTCACTATCCTGTTTTTAGGTCCTCGGCACTTGTGACTTCACTAAAATAAACTAACGATTTAATACGTCCCCACAAAAAAAAAAGACAAGACGCGTCAAATCAGCTGATCTGGCAGGCTACTGTCGAACACTCCTAGTGAAATGAGCATCGTGGTGGTAGAAAACCTTTTGTAAATTATGAAGAGCTATGTCTTCTAGCAGCGTAGGTAGAGTTTCTCGTAAAAAAGTAAATATGCGTCTCCTGTGTTAATCTTTGTAAGAAAACAGGCCCCAGTATGTATGTACCAGTGACACCGGCCCCGACGTTAACTGAGAAACGGTGTTGGAAGGTCACTCTGCATGCGTGAGGATTTTCGTGCATCCATAAATGTATGTTGTATTGATTGTACATCCCCACACGTGTGAATGTACTTTCATCTGTTCAAAACTTCAAATTATGTTCCGCTGCCAATTTTCTAGTGACCAGCGGCTGAACTGCATGCGTGGTGCGAAATCGTTTGGAGTCAGCTCCTGGCATCTTCTGAGGTGGAATGAATGTTTTTTATCACCACGAAGTGTTCTCCACACATGCATTTGACTACATTCAAAGCGTGGCGCTGCTTCTCGGGTACTGGCATGGGGATTCTCGTCGAAATAGTCCAGTATTTCGTTTTGAAGACGAGTACGTGTAGGCACATTGGCTCTCCTGTCGATGGCCGTGTTCGGACGGAACGTTCCATGGTCGCGAAGCCGCTGAGCAGCAGCTAACATAAACCTGCGGTCTACTCTGGTACCATCCCTTTGGTTGAATGTTCTGCAAGCTAGAGCCACATTATCACCACACTATGCCAAAGTCCTCACCATTTTGGTGTACTGAACATTTGTGTATTGGAAATACATCGCACGCGAAAAATTATTTGCAAACACTCTACGTACTTTCCTGTAAAATGTCCGCGCGTGACTAATATTGTTTACATTTAAGTTTGCTTTTATCGTAGCCGCGCAAGCGCCGGTATCGTCGTAGCTGTCTCGCTCTATCCCGGGGTTTTTAGTTTGCAGGAGAAAGGGAACGAAAACAAGCTTGTCATATTTTGTATTTTGTTGGTTATTCTATTGTCCTTTGTCCAGTGCCTGTAAGTGTGTGCGTGCGAATACAATCGTTAAGTTTACTTAACTGTATTTGTAAAGACTTTAACGTCCTTGAAATAAGGTTCATTTTTCTTTATTTTGTATTAAATGACGGAATTTGTATTAATACAAATAAAACTGCACTTTTAAAATTCTTATTGCCTTGATTTACAGTCCATTTCAGTTAGTTTTGACTGTACAGGGGTAGTGTGACTGTAATATACGTAGTTTTAGTTAATTTTGGGAAAAAAAATGACCTATATTAAAAATGGTAGAAATCGATTCAGTAAACGATTCTGAACAAACTAATTTCAGGATGTGCGTTAATTATGTTACATGTTGTATATGGTTTAGAGCGCGAATGGCTTTCTTGATAGTGGGGTACCTTTTAAAAATCTTGCCATGACAATGGCAGATTTCTTGGCAGCCCTGATTTCGTGCCCCATGCGGTCAGCTTCGGGGGTACAGAATACCTGAAAAGCACCGAGAATGACGTCAAAGTTGATTTCCCCAACGGCCTCGGAGCCCGGAGGCGCGGGTGAGGCAACGGGAGCGGCCTTAGGAGAGGGCGCGGATGCAGGGGTTTTTGGTAGCCCGGGGGTGGGGTTAGCCTTAGCTAGAGCTGGGAAAGCTCTCTGGTGGTTCTCGGTGGTCCAAGGAATGGGCCTTGAGGGCCAAGTCTCTCGGGCAACTGTAAAGAAGGAATTTTCCCGGAGGGACTCTCTCTCTCTGCCGGCGGGCGTGAGCACGCTTCACCTGCTTGGAAGAGGAGGCTTTAGGAGCTTTCGGACAGCCACGGTAGTTGGCCGGGTGACCGGCTTGTCCACAGAGAACACAGCTAGGTGGCTCTGTGCACTTGGAGATGTCCTTAGGACGAGGACAGTCAGCCGTGCTGTGGCCACCTAGGCACTTGACGCACTTATGTGGCGCAAAGCAGTTGGCTTGACTGTGCCCGTACAGTTGGCATCTGTGACACTGGCCTACAATGTTGGATCGGTATGGCTTCTCAATGGAAATGCCTGTGAGAGAGCAGACCGATGTCACCTTGAAAATCGGATGATGTCCTTCGACCGGGTCGGAGACGACCAGTACCATGTCGTACTGGTTGCCTCCTCTCGCCTTGTGATGGCAGTGGACTGTAATAACAGGGACATCCTGACTTTTGAGGTTCTCAAGGATGTCCTCGGTGGGGATTTCCTTTGGAATCCGCCTAATCACCACACGGGTGGGCTTTTCCTCCGGAAGGGAGTACGTGTGGAATACGATATTCCTAGCACGGAGTTGGCGGGATAATTCCCTGTAGTCGGTGGTCGTAGGGACCGTGACCTTGATATCCTGCTGGGTGCTGCGGGCGCTCGTGTATTAGATCTTGCGATCCCATCTTGGACAATTCAGTCCATTTGGAGTTGTCCTAAATGAAGAACGGGGGAGGGGGCTTGAGCTTCTTAGCTGAAGCTGCAGCGGGCTGAGCGCAGATGGCCGGCGCAGTGAAATATATTGTACTTTTATTTAATTCATTAAAAAATAATAGAAGCGATTAAAAAAAATAAAAATAAAAACTATAGTTTAAGCAAATGTTGAAGATTATTTCGGTATAAATATTACGTCAAAATTATGTACAATTTCGGAAAAATATCGAAGTTTTTTCGGTCAATAATTGAATTAGGTCCAATTTTTTTTTCTTTACAATATAGGCATTTAACGAAAATGTATTCTATCATTATTGAAGTTAAGGATATTTGTGAGATAAAAAAAAAATTTGACGGTCTATATTCAATAGAATCTACAAAGAGCTCCCAAATCACGTCACCGTGAGTTTTTGTCTAAACATGCATCGGGAAAATGATTATTACTGAGTAAGTTAATAATTCATATAAAATTCGCTTTACTATTATTGTAGTACAGGAAACGAACTATTTTTAACAAGTAATTTTTATTTCAAACAACAAACGGATAACATATAATTTCAACAAGGAAACCTTGCAATTTCGCGTCTTTTTGTAATTTTTAAAAAAAAATTCACGTTCATCGCCGACTATTATTTTACAAAATCATAAAAAAATTTCATTGGTTTTTATGATTATTTATAGGTTTATTTGTTCATATATAAAAGTTTTACAGTGATATTTGTTTATTTTGGCTTTATTTTAGGGTTTTTTTAAGTGCCGGTCATTACGACCCGGCGCGGCCTAAACGGAATAATTATTATATTCAGGCCTTGCCGGTCACAATGCCGGTCAGCGTACTTACAAACGTTATAGACACGTCTACTACGCACGGGTACCGCGCGCCTAATGGATGCTAGCGCGGGAGTACACCGTGCGTGCGGTTGTTGTTCCCGCCTCCCTTCACCCCTTTCACCTCTCCCTATGACTCAAGCCAATCACGGATTGTTTTCGTTAGTTCGCATTTGTTTTGGTCATCAAATGCACGCTAAGATTTTGTTTAGCAGAAAAAATAGTTTTATTGTTAAAATGGACACTTTTTTTGACTTTGAGTTTACACAAGAACAATTACATGTAATTGACAGTTTAGAGAGGTCACATTGCAGTACTGACCATGTCATAAGTGAGGGTGATGAAGTGATAAATATTCCACGTACCAGAAAACGTCGAGTTATTTTGTCGGACAGTGAAGAAGATGACCGTGACTTGTCTCCAGCTTTATCCGGCCATACACCTGAATGTGAGTGGTACCAGCCACGTGGTAAGCAGCCTCGTTTAATTCCTTTTACCGAAATACCGGGACTGAAACCTTACTCACTTCGAAATCAACTAGCCAATGCTACACCTGTTGATTTCTATTCCCTCTTAGTCACTGACCAGTTATTTGAAAATATAGCACATCAGACGAATATATTTGCCCAACAAAGTATCGATAAAGGTGGCATTAAAGATAAGTCGAGACTACGGCTCTGGACGCCAACCGGCAAAGAAGAAATAAAACGATTTTTAGGCGTGATTATTTGGATGGGTATAGTGAAGTTACCAAAAATCGTAGACTATTGGTCTAATGATGAAATGTTGGGTCAATCTTTTGCAAAAAAGACTATGAGTCGCAACCGCTTCGAAGTTTTGCTTAGAATGCTCCACTTTTCCAACAACGAAGAAGTGCCAAAAAATGACCGGCTGGGTAAAATACGAAGATTGGTTGAAATATTGAACCAAACATTTTCAATTCATTATACTCCCGATGAATGTTTATGCGTCGATGAAAGTATGATACCATTTCGTGGGCGTATCATTTTCCGTCAATATAATAAGTCGAAAAGACATAAATATGGCATCAAGCTATTTAAATTGTGTACTACTCCTGGCTATACGACAAAGGTGGAGGTATATGGAGGAAAGACATTAGATTCACAGGATAATACTCCAACCAACGTTGTCTTGAATTTAGCACGTAACTACTTTGGAAAAGGTCATACCATGTTCGTAGATAATTGGTATACAAGCTTAGATCTAGCTGAGAAGTTAGTTCAACACGATACTCATTTAGTAGGGACCCTACGAAAAAACAGGAAGAACTTACCAAAGGACGTCATGACTGGAAATCTGAAACCGGGTGAGTTTATGGCAAAAGAAAACAAAAACGGAGTCACGGTTATGAAGTGGAAGGATAAGAGGGACGTGTGTTTGTTGTCAACCAAACATTCAATTGGTTTTACAAAAAAAAAGAACAAAAGAGGGGTTGAAACAATTAAACCGAAAATTGTGATTGATTATAATAAAGCCAAAGCAGCCGTTGACTTGTCTGACCAAATGAGTGCTTATTCGAGTCCATTGCGAAAGACGTTAAAGTGGTATAAGAAGCTCGGTATCGAATTAATACTCAATACTGCTGTAGTAAATGCAAGAGTACTATATGAAAGTACAACGAAGAAGAAGATATCTGTCGTCGATTTTAGGCGACTGTTGGCAAAGCAGTTGATTGAGGGTAGTCAAGAAAATACGGGATTGACCACACCACGACCCAGAAGACAAAAACACGAGCTTAAGAAAAAAGAAGGTGCAGCAGTATCAACAAGAAAATTTTGTCGTGATTGTTACAAATCAAATGTTGAGTTGCATGGAAGAAATGTGGCCAAGAACAAAACAAAGAAGGTTTCTTGGTTTTGCACTATTTGTCCCGGCAATCCCCATTTATGTCGTCAATGTTTTGACAAATGCCACTAAAATGTTTGAATATCCATTTAGAGTTGAATTAATCTTTAGTTTGATTGTTGTTCGTATGACGATTTGTAATTGTGGTTTGATAAAAAACGTTCCTAATATTTTTTGTTCTATTGTCTTTCTTTTTTTCTTAAATTTTGATAAAAACATGCCTAAAATTAATAATATTCTGTTGTCTTTTCATTTTTATGCTTAAATGCAACTTATAACAGAAATAAAAATATATGATTCGAAATCCTATGTTTTTTCATTAACTTTTTTCTCTAAGTCCTAAAAACAGGTATGCCATCAAAAAATCAAAAAACCAAGTAGTTACAGGTGTTCATTGGGGCCGCGCCGGTCACATTGTATGGTTGAATACACAGCTTTTGCATTCTGCGGCGCGAACGGGCTTCGCAAAGGTAGGTCTGGCGTGCCGGTCATTTTGACCCCCCATGGCCCAAATGGCTAGATCAAGTGCCGGTCATTTTGACCCACCATGGCGATGAACGTGTTAAGAAAAAAATAATTTAAGAAACCTCGATATAATTTTTAAGAGGATAGCTCTTAAAATAATAATTAATAGACACCCCACACAGTAATATGTATACATTCATATATTTTTTCAACCCTCAGTTACATGTATGGAGGGCCACCCCTATTTTTATTTTTTTCATAATTTTACATCATATTTGTGATGCAGTTCGCCGTGTTGCGCCGACCCCAACTAACATGGGCCAAGGGTTGAAAGTTGATGTATAGATATGGTATGTGTTGCATGCAAGCTTTTAATTATCTGCTCTTTTTCTGTATGAAAAGCCTTAGAGTGGATGCACACAGCGGCCGGCCGAGTGCCGCCGGCTTTATGTGCGGCATTCGCAAAAAAGCCGGCGGCATTTTGCCGGCGAGGCCGCCGCGGCCTGCAGCCGGCAGCGGCGGCAACAGTTCGATCACGGCTTTCGAAGATAGTGGTGTCGTTTCGTTGGCACTGGAGAATTTCTTCCTTCTAATGTTTGTAGTTGTGGTAAGTGTGCAGATTCATCTTGTATTATTTGAAACAAACTACTGTTACATAGAACTCCACCATCAGATATGAGCCCTTGGCAACCAATATCTATGTATAAAAAGTTATAATTCGCATCAACCACAGCAAGCAAAACAATGCTGAAATATGACTTGAACGATTCACAGCCTATTACAAAGCTTATTGTGAGCATTTTCTTTGCAATAAAAAATATAAATGTGACAGAGAGAATGTCATAAAAAAAATGTTTTTTTCTGTTTATTTTATTATCCTAAATTTTTATTTAGGATAATAAAATACAAAGCACAGACTATTACTCCTGTGCTTTGCTATTTAAGTTCAACACTACCCAGCTATTGACTAACTTCAATACCGTGTCATCCTGCATAAGTCACTCTCAAATATTTGTGATCATGGTGGACTAAAATGTTATTAAATTATTAGTTTTTCAGGAAATTCTCCTTACTTTCGTGCTTTTTGTCAATATCCTCAGTGGTCATTTTAGATACTTCTGTGCCCTTTTCCAAGGTATTAAAAGCTTCATTAATTGAATAACATAACCTCATATAGGTTATGTTATTCAATTAATGAAGCTTTCTTCCTTTTGGAAGTGGGTTAATTAATATTATGACGTAGAGAGTCAACATTGTCTTGTATGAAACAATATATGTATAAAGTTTTACATTGAAAGATTATGCAGACTTAAATACTCAAAACAAACTTTACAAAATCATGCAAAGATATGTGCGCCAAACTCATCATTGAGTTATTTCCTATCAATGGCCAATTTTTTTTTAAGTTTTATTTTTATTTAGTTTATTTTTCATGTAATACGCGGATTTATTATCCATATCTATATGTATTACGCATTAATGTAAACGTTATGCAAACATGCGGACGACACGGACGGCAGACATATACTTTCCGCAAAGGCACAATCCCGTCTGCTCCAGCTAAACAAAGGGTATAGAAATAGAGCAACACGTTACCTTGATAATATTCGCCTTATGTTGTCGCAGCAAGTCTAAATGGTGTGGAATTGCAACATCGTTGAACTTTGTCAATGAGAACTCCACTCGCTTTAGAGGCAACTTATTCTCGTCGTCCATTTTGCTTAAATAACTTCACAAAATCACAATAATAAGAAAATAATCTTAATATTGTTTATTTTGAAATCAACCTTTACGTATAGATGACAATGACAATGACATTGACGTCTTTGCATTGACGGTAACCAAACCACTGACATTGACAATTTAGGTTTAATTTCCATGTTAGAAACCAAAAAAACATAGATTCAAAAATAATTACTTTGAAAACTCAAAGATAACTGTAAAGTTATTTTAACATTTCTGAACTGTATTTAATAATGTTCAAAACACTACCAACATCTATACAAATAAATAAATTGGATTTTTACTGAATGCATACCAAAGTACCTATCTATGGTACTTCACACTTTTTTTTGTTTTTTTGTTTGTTTGTTCCGGCTAATCTCCGAAACGACTGAACCGATTTTGATGGGACTTTTACTGGCAGATAGCTGATGTTTTAAAGAGTCACTTAGGCTATTATTTTAGAAAACCCACCAAGTGCTAGTCGGACTCGCACACACAGGGTTTCGTAGTACCACACAATTTAATAACAGTATTTAAATGCTCATTCATGTGTAACACTACAACTACACTTGAGAGCAATAAAATCGCACACCCCAAGTAATTTGGTTTGTTACTGATTTTTTTCATAAATCTAAAGACATTGAGTACAAATCATTATGCAAAATTAAAGCATACAAGCTTAGCTTTATAAAGACACAAAATTGAAATCATTGCCCTTCATGGAACTTATAAAAACAAACCATACACCAAATTCCGCGAATTCACCCGTTTGCGTTATCACTACTTGCACCCTTACCAGCAGGTATAAAAAGGCCAGTTTTTTTGGAATTTTAATCCCGTCCGATCACTATGTACGGCAAGCCTATCCCTTGGGAAAAGCAAGCCAAATACTTAGGAGTCATACTTGACAAACACCTGTCCTTCGGGGCACATACCAAAGCAGCTCGCGATAGAGCTGCTTTCGCTATGAGTAGGCTTATGGTAGCGGCTAAGAGCAATAAGTTGTCAGTTAAGTGCAAGTTGCGCCTCTATACCGCAGTGATCCGTCCCATCATGTCTTACGCTTGTGTTGTGTTCGCACATACCAAGCCCCGCTATATTCACAGGATGCAGGCGCTCCAAAACCGATACTTACGTAGGGTCACGGGTGCCCCTTTTTACGTATGTACGTAACGAACGTCTCCAGTTAGACCTTAGGATGCCCACCTTAATGCAGTTCATGAAACTCCTCACCAAGCGTTTCTTCGATCGTGCAATAAAACACCGTAATCCCCTGATCGCATCGGCCGCCCGATACGACCCCTCGCGTATCAGTCAGATTCGCCGACCAAGGCACACACTTGTAACTCCCGACGACGCTATCACTCTCCTCCAGGAGAGCCGTAGGGAAACTAGTACGCTCAAGCGTAAACCCCGATCCCGACCGCCGCCTTTCCGCCCTCGCCGTCGAGGACCGTCGCGACGTCCCGGTAATTGCCCTCCCCGAACCTTGCTCGAGCCAGCCCGCGATACTGTGCCAGTAGAATTAAACCAGCCCCTAAATAATACCACTCAGATCCAGCCTGTCCCCTCGCTGCCCTCCCCCAGCGACGCCCTAAGCCGAGGTCCGAGCCCCACAGGGGGTGCCCTTAGCGTGTAGTCGCTTAGTTAGTAAGTTTTTTTGCCCTGGCTGGAGGCCTTAAATTCAAGGCATCCACAGGATAGTCTGGTTAAGCAGACGACAACCTCCTAGGTTGAACTGCGAGATGCCATTCACAAAAAAAAGGAATTTTAATCAGTTGCATACCAAAGTTCAACGTGATAACATCTTTACTGGAAGCATACGCATTTACTGGAAAAATATGGATACCACGCCCGCAGAAGCCACTCAAGTTGTTGCCTTGCTCGAAGCAGGCCTTAATCAAAGTGAAGTTGCTCGACGGTTAAATTTGAGCCGCTATTCCGTTCGTCGAGTATATTAGACGTTCCAAGAGACCAGTGGGCTACATTCGCCGATCAGGAACTGGCCGGCGACGCAGAACATCAGAGCGTGATGACCGGTTTCTTGTGACACGGTCTTTGAGAAATCGGCAACTATACGCGGTTCAACTGGGACAACAGCTTCGAGAAGTTCGCAATGTCAGTATAAGTCGGTGGACAGTGAGCAGAAGACTAGGTGAAGCAGGACTGACTTCACATCGCCCAGCAAATGGTCCCAAATTGACCACAGCTCACCGACAAGCCCGGCTACAATTTGCCAGGGAACACTTGCATTGGACGTATGACCAATGGTGCACTGTTATATTCTCTGATGAGTGCAGAATGACTGTGCATGGTCATGACATGATGGACGCTCTAGAGTCTACAGAAGGTCATCAAAACGATTTTCACAATGCTGCATAAGCGAACGTGTAGCTTTTGGAGGTGGATCGTGTATGTTTTGGGGTGCCATAATGTTGGACACCAAAACTGACATTATTTTCATCACTGGGGCGAATACCGGCCCGAGATCGAGAGGGTTGACAGCTGCACGATACGTCGAAGAAGTGCTCGAAGGACATGCGAGACCGCTCGCATGGCTTATGGGAGAAGACTTCATCTTAATGCACGATAACGCCAGACCGCATGTCGCTAGAACAGTTTGCGAGTACATGGAAGACTTTGGAATCAACATACGATTTTCGAATGTTTTTGTTATTCAGTTTAGATGGAAAAGATGGATACTTCGAAAATCCAAGTAATTTTTGAATACGAGTTGCGTTTGGAGAGGAGACTGCTAATGAACGCATGGTGCATTTTTGGTTTAAACAGTTTCGTAATAGTAACATCGACTTGAAGAACGAATCACGTGGAAGACCGCCCACAAAGGTGAATGACGACTGAATTGAAGGAGATGGTGGAAGCCGATCCGAGTAAAACTATCCAGGAATTAGCAGCATGGTTTCACGTTACCTTACCAACAATTTCCATGGACCCATTTGCACGGTACAGAAATGAAGGAATATTGGATCGAATTATGACATGTGACGAAAAGTGGATTCTTTACGATAACCGTTAGCGAAAAATGCTATGGTTGATCCCAGGTCAAACGCCGCAACAGTGCCGTAAAGCAAAGCTTACCAATAAAAAGGTTCTTAATGGTAACTGTTTGGTGGTCTCTTCATGGTGTTATTCACTTTTCTCAGGTCTGGTAAAACAATATCAACATATGTTTACTGTGCCGAACTCCGAACAATGATGGCGCAACTGGCAGTGAAACAGCCCCGACTCGTGAATCCATCTTCACCATTATTGCTCCATGATAACACAAGACCTCACACTGCACGGGACACCGTTGTAACTAATAATAAATAAATAAATATCGCTGGACATTACACACAGCGCCATCTAGTGCCACACTAAGCAACGAGGCTTGTGTCGTGGACACCAGATAGTTGATATACTACATCTATACTTTTTGTTTGTAAATACATAGTTATTATACATATAAACATCCATGACTCGGAAACAACTGTCCATGCTCATCACACAAACACTTGCTCCTACCGGGATTCGAACCCGGAACCCTATGAACGTAAGGCAGCCTCACTACCGAAACTCTACAGGAGCTGCAGTTAGAAACCATACGTCATCATTCGTACTCGCCTGTTCCAATTGACTACCATTTTATTCGTGATTTGGACAGTTTTCTACGTGGTAAAAAAAATCTTCTCAGAAGGCAGTACAAAATGCTTTCACACAGTTTGTCGAATCTAGATCCCCAGAGTTCTATCGCAAAGGCATAAATTAACTTCCGATTCGATGTCAGCAATGTGTAGGTAATGAGGGTAGGTAAATATTTTGAATAAAGAAATATGTTACATTTTGGAAAAAACCTATTTTTTTGCAGTATAAAACGGCAATTTTTAAATCGACGTTTTATGTTTATTGAATGGTAACCCCGAAGATTGTTGTCAAAGAGAGGCCGTCTATGTTTGTCGTTTCGTGGTGTCAAAAAATAATGGGTCGTTGATTGAAGTCGCACTTAGAAACCTCCTATTCTATTTTGCTGTTTTTTAACATTTGACGTATTCCCACTGTTATTTATGACGCTCACTTAGTTTAACGGAGCACATTACTGTGTTCGCAATCTACATCTAAAAGTAAAAATGGACGTGGATACAGGTACGCTAGTTTTGTTTCTAACCTCAATATCACATACAATTAATATTATCACAAGATACAATGCCTAAATGCTGCCGAGGACCACGTTGCCTAGTGCTGAACTTGAAGTTTCGCCAGTTAATGCTCCTCGTTATGTTATGTTAAGAACGCAGTAGCAAACACTTGTAATGTTGGATAACGATCTACCTACTTAAATGGCATTATTTTGTCAACAATGTTTCTAGGTATGAAACATTACAGTGATGATTTGTAAGACGTAACCATTTTGGAAGAAAAATGATCAAAACCTGATGAAAAACATGTAATGTAACATATAATGGTCAGAACTCGAAACCTTTCATTTGTTAGGAGTTGCGATTAGTACTATGAATTAGTGTTCATCTTGCAACTCCTAAAAGTGAGGAGCCCCTTTAAAAATACTCCTTTCACATTTTACATAAATTTTATTCTGATGTGTGCAATGGTAATTAATTAAAGCTCAAAAGAAATTTTTTTGAGAGTACATAATGTACAGTCACAAGTACAGGCAAGAAGCTTATTTTGAAAGTGATTTTATCCTATTGCTTTTATGTTATAGTGTTTAGAACATTGCTTTTAGAATCTATACTATTATGTATTAATAGGAGGATGAGCTTGTGGCTCAAAAATAACAGCCGCTTGGGTCGATCTTTAGGTTAAGCCATGCTTGCTTAGATTAGTCTGTAGATGGGTGACCACCCATTACATAAGGATTTTCCTCAGTGTCTCAAAAGCACATTAAGCTGTTGGTCTGGGCTGTCATTTGTAGATCTGTGACAGTTGTTTCAGGTAGTCAGTCCGGTGCAAAAGTCTGACAACCAATCTTTTCAAGGTGTATCGTATTACCCAGTACTAACTGGGTTGTGGAGGTCAGACAGGTAGTCGCTCCATGTAAAATATTGGTATTCAGTTGCATCCGGTTAGACTGGAAGCCGACCCCAACATGGTTATGAAAAGGCTAGGTAGGTAGATGATGACTATTATGTGTTAAGCCACGTTGCAAAGCTGTAATTTTATTGTTATTCCACTTTTGAATTTTGCTAAGTGCAAACATATTTGTGCTTGTGACTGTAGGTATTAAAGTTTGTATTGTGGTGGATAGTTACTCGGTCATTCTTTGGTCTGCCACTGGGCAGGGTAGCATGTTTCATGGAGCTTGTTTGTGCAGGTGGCGGGCGCTCCCGCTCTGGCTCGCGCAGCCGCAGCCCCTCTGTAAGTATTTCATTTTATTATTAAGTTTAATAAAACTTATGGGTAATACTTACAGCATAGCCAGCATCAATATGTAGAAGAAGGCCGATTACAAGTTTCCACTTATAATATATGTGGAGACGGTGGGTAATAGACATAAATAGGTTTGTTCATTATATTCAGAACCAAAATGACATTAGTATAACCAACAATAATCAATAACACATTATTATATTCAGTAACAAAATTACACAGTAATACAAACCTAACAATAATCAATAACACATTTTTATAGTTTTAAAATAATATAGGTTAAAATAAAACACCAAAGAAATCAAAAGTCAGCATAAACATTTTATAAGAAAACATACCTGACAGTTCAGAGCACTGTTGTGCCATGCCCACTATTGGACAGCTTCTGATCCGTCGAAAGACAGTGCGGCCCTTTTTATAACACAACTCGCTCGCAAAGTGGGGAAAAAGTAGGCAGTTACAATACTATTATAGACCGTAGGTATTTCGGAATATTAAGTGACATTTCTAAAGAAAGTACTTAATGATTTATCTCTCACATATATTTAGAAACTTATGTATAAAATTGACAAAATAGTGTAAACAAGTTAAAGTCAAACATATAAATAAGTATTTGAAGAGTTACTTAAAAAAAGTTACTTACCATTTTTTTTTAATTTTTGGATTTTGGTGGTAAATAAATCAAACTTAACATCCTGGCACACCCTATTGAATATTCAACATGCTCTTAAGACATATGAGTTTTTGTAAAGCTACTTATAGGATATGGTCTCTGAAGAAACACGGATGTTACAAGAAATCCAATCCTTGGCCACCAGCTCAGGGATGTCAGTAGATCCATTCATAACACTGAATAAGAGGGCAAGATAGGCAATTTTTCATCACTTGTGTAAATGGGGAATATGAAATTTCTTACATGGTCTAGTATAATTATTATACTAGACCATGTAAGAAATTTCATATTCCTATTTTTTAGGAAGTTAAGAATTTTAATTATATTAAGTGTCCCTAAAAATCGCCTTTGTATACTTCCAAAGCGATTAATACAAACATTGTAATTTTGATTCCTGAGAAGCAAAACACACAGGCTGCCGATCCCAACATAGTTGGGAAAAGGCTAGTCAGATGATGATAAACCTAATAAAGTAGGCATTTAATTTGTAGTGTAAATTAAATTATCTTTGGCCATAGTATCAGATCAGCTCAGTATCACATTGTGTGTCTGTGTGTGCAGGCGGGCTCTGTATCCAAGATGTCACACGATGGATCCACACATTCAAGACGCAACACCAGATCAGCTTCGCGTTCTAAGTCTCGATCGCGCTCCAGATCCAAGTCAAGATCACGCTCAAAGTCGCGATCGCGTTCCAAGTCGCGGTCGCGGACCAAGTCGCGTTCGCGGTCGAAGTCTGGTTCGCGGTCCAAGTCACAGTCGAGGTCGAAGTCACGATCTCGTTCCAAATCGCGGTCTAGGTCTAAATCGAGTTCGCGGTCTCGTAGTGGGTCACACAAGTCAGCACGTTCCCGCAGCTCGTCGCCGGCCAAGTCTCGCTCTCGCTCCCGGTCCGGTTCAGGGGCACGATCTCGCTCCGGCTCGCGCGCCCGCTCCCGGTCCGCCTCGCGCGCCCGCTCTCGGTCCGGCTCGCGCGCCCGCTCTCGGTCCGGCTCGCGCGCCCGCTCTCGGTCCGGCTCGCGCGCCCGCTCCCGGTCCGGCTCGCGCGCCCGCTCCCGGTCCGCCTCGCGCGCCCGCTCTCGGTCAGGCTCGCGCGCCCGCTCTCGGTCAGGCTCGCGCGCCCGCTCTCGGTCAGGCTCGCGCGTCCGCTCCCGGTCCGGCTCGCGCGCACGCTCTCGCTCCGGCAGCGGTTCGCGCGCCAACTCAGCCCGCTGCCGCTCCGCAGCGAGGTCACATTCTAAAAGCCGCTCTCGGTCCAAGAGTGGGTCCCCGGCCAAGATCCGCAGTAAGTCGCGGTCTAAGTCGCGCAGCAAGTCGCGCTCACCCGCCCACATGGAGGTAGACGCCGCCGCCGAGCGAGCGCGCTCCAAGTCTCCCGCAGGTGAGGATATAATTTTCGCATTGTGCATGTGCTTGTTTTAATATGTGGTAAGGAATATGATGTTTTCTCCCGATGACTCTTGTTCCTCTGTAACGAGCTCGTGACTTACTTGCAGAGAACCGCTCGCGCTCTGCCTCGCGCAGATCCAAGTCGAAGTCACGCTCGCGGTCAAAATCCAAATCTAAATCACCTGACAAAGGTAACTACTTTATATTCCCGCTTTGCTAGCCCTATATTTTAATACTTTAAACAACCAATCACAATTTTTTTTGGTATAGTCTGAATTTGTTCAATGGTTGTTTTAATTTCTGTACTTTTATGTTTTAGCTCGTAAAAGTAGGAGTCTCTCTCGGTCCGAGTCCCGCGCTCGCAAGTCCGCCTCGCGGTCGCGCTCCGACTCTCGTTCAAAGTCAAGGTCGCGATCGCGCTCGCGGTCGAGGTCTCGTTCAGGGTCCCGGTCTAAGTCGCGGTCACGTTCCAAGTCTAAATCCCGCTCGCGTTCGCGCTCTAAATCGGGCTCACGTTCGCGATCCGGCTCGGCGAAGTCACGCTCCAGGTAAGTCACCTACCGAAAGATCGGCGTGTCTATACCTACATACTCATATACCTATTCGCTCGTGTGTAACGTGCTCGTGCTTGCAGGTCGCGCTCGCACTCCAGCTCCCGCTCCGGCTCCGGCTCGCCGTCGCGACGAGGTGAGCAGCGGTTCATTACGTTGCACTCTAAATCCCGGCATGTACTTCTAATTCGATGCTACTCGTTGCAGGTAAGAAGCGGCGTGCTGTGCGTCTGTCGTCGGACTCGGAGGGCGCGGGCGCGGGCTCGGGCGCGGCGGTGCGGGAGGGGGGCGCGTCGCCCGCCGCCGCCGACAAGCCCGTCGTGAACGACTCGTCGGACGACGAGCTGGCGCCCGACTCCAAGTCGGCCGACATGGCGTCGGGCATGTCGGACTTCGAGCTGATGCTGTCGCGCAAGCGCGAGGAGCGGCGCGGACGCCGGCGCCGCCGCGACATCGACATCATCAACGACAACGACGACCTCATCGCGCAGCTGCTGCAGCAGATGCGCCACGCCGCCGAGGAGGACCGCGACCTCAACAAGCGCAACCAGCCCGCCGTGCGCAAGGTGCCTACTACTCACTGCTCAGTGCACTCCCTCGGGGCCCGTAACACTGCTCCTAAGTAAATGATAGTTTTTAACTTTTTGTGTGTTTGTAATGGATGTGGTGTGCGGGTGAGCGCAGGTGTCGATGCTGAAGTCGGCGATGTCGCAGCTGATCAAGAAGGACCTGCAGCTGGCCTTCCTGGAGCACAACGTGCTGAACGTGCTGTGCGACTGGCTGGCGCCGATGCCCAACCGCGCGCTGCCGTGCCTGCTCATACGCGAGAGCATACTCAAGCTGCTCATGGACGTAAGTGAGGGCTAGTGGAGCGAGGGGGAATGTTTTGTTTGGGGTGGGTTCAAATCAGGTGTCCGAAAAGGTGGGTTATAATCAAGTTGTTTTTTAGGGTTAGGTAAATCCGTATTATATGGTTAATCAGTCCATACTGGTTCATCCATAGAGTTCAATTTTGTGCAAAAAAAAATACCGACTGCCAAATAAAACACTGAAGTGTTGTGGTAAATGAAAGACATTTGTACTCGATGAGGTCTCGTTTTCTTGTGTCCTTACATAGAATGAGCGTACACGATCTTAGCATATTGCTTACTTAGCTAATCCTAAATAAGGTGTGCTTACACACATGTGTGACTGTCTGTCACATTCTCTTAATTATTAAGCAAATATCCATATTTATTTCAACATCATCACACCTTATCGGGACACTTACAAACACATTTGACTTGACGGCCTGACAAGTTACCGTAATTATTAACAAAACGTTCCGTCCCTTCTTAGAATTGTAAATAATATTAACCCACTTGTAGTCGTAAATGCATAAATTCACTATTTAATGGGAAGCGAACTAGGGATAAAAGCCGGCTGACAGGCCGAAACTAATATTTCAATGAATTCTTGGGAAACGATATAAATATTCGATTTTTAAGAGCATTCCACAATACAAGTGCTTCATCTGGTTACCGCATGTTGGGTTTACCCAAACGAACCTTTAAACACAAAAAACTACAATAAAGAGAATTCTGCAAAAGTATAGGAAGACGCTTGGCTCGTGGTATTTTTTAGAAGGTTTGGGGATGAAGAAAGGGAGCTCGGGGCAGTCGGTCTTACACCGCTATAGGGTTCGGACGAAATAAGCGAATAAAGTTAAGTTAGTTTTAGATCACGGACGGGGTCAGACCTTAGAGTAGTCGAAATAAGTCAAGGTGGTGAATTTAAGACCACGAAGTTCTAGGACGTCCTAGGTTAGGCTAGTGAAATTAGCGTAGTCTTGGTACCAAGATGCACATGTCCCAGTGGACTGTTGTAAGAGAGCGATTAATATTTTATAAGTTAAATATAAGTAGTAGTAATAAATCTAGTTAAAATCAGTGTCGAGAAGTGGAAGGAGATAAGGTGTGGCGGAGGCAAAACTGGTAATGTGTGCAGTATTCTGTAAGTGAATTGTGACTAGTTTCAATGAATACATGGTAAGTGTTAACTGTAATTAACTAATAGCTCATAGTAGCAGTCTGGCGGTAGTGTAGAAGAACTGAGCAGCTTCTATATTGTATCACAATGTATACTATTATCTCATGTGTTATGTATCCACCTCCAAATCCGTACCTTGGCAGATATCCATCATCTGCGTTTGGTTATAGGGAGACGGGGAAAGCCTCCCACTACTCTACATTCATCTCAATGCATACGCCATTACACTGTACAATAATACACCCGACTATTGACGATAAGACTTTTACCTGACGTACCACAAAAGGAAGGCCGAACCGTAATATTCGCATTACGATTAGAACAAATAATATTGTTCAATGGTGTAGGCAACACCGTAATATTCATAGTTGATTAAAATAGATAATATTGTTATTCCGACTTGTACTTGGAGTACAAAACAACCAAACGCTGCTAATGAATACTGCTTCCTATAAAGGTCTAGCTCAGAAACATTGCGTTGAGACTGTTGGCGTACATTTCCGGGAGCGGGGTTAGGCATCACCAAGTATTCCAGCCTAAATTGATAGCTACGTTCTAAGGAACGCTAGGGACTGTGTCTTGTTAAAATAAACCCTGGCATATGGTACGCCAAATACAGAATCGACACTATTTAGCGAGACACGCAACCTCGACATGGGGCAGAGTAAGGAAATGTGAAGTGACGATAGAATTACCACTTCGGCGTCCACCAATAACAATCGCAATATGTTCTGCTACAGACTGAGCCTACGGTGCTCTTGTGCAAGTTGAGTTTAAAAGGGGTAAACCTGCCGTAAGGGTATTGTTCACATGAGTTCGCGTGTAAATATAAATATTGAAAACGTGTCTTCCTCAATGGCAGTGGCCTCACAACCCACTGCCTTAGGATTGGGAAAGACATGTAAGTAGTGTTTAGGGAGCGTGGTCTGTTAGAGTTCGTAGCAGCGTCCTTAGTAGGATTATGCACCTAGGTCTAACAGTACACGTAGGCCGGGCAAACGTTGTAAAATGGCTCCATGTTGTGACATGGAACCGTTTGCGTTTGCAAAGGCCGCATCTAGTACATTGGAATCAAATAAAGTAACGTAAAGAACAAATAAATATTTTCTAAAGCAAAAGCGCAACGTTCCCATTACCACATTTAGTACAATATATCATATTTTGCGCCCTCTCGTCTTATTAGAGTCACATTTTATTATTGTTAGGTCTTATATGATTTGATATTATTCATGTACATATGTGTCTTAACAGTGAATTCCCAATACTAACTTGACCTTGTATCCCCTCCCTGTCCCCTAGCTTTCAAAGTCGGGACAGGGCAGCCCCAAATTGGGAATTCAGTCCACTTTCTTATACCGGTGGGGAGGAAACCAGTCTGGGACGAACCTCACAGGGGCGCGCGGATGGCGGGGCGCGTCCCTTTCCCCCTCAGGGAAACCGACGTTCATACTAATATTACATATACCATGGATTAGGAAAAACGAAAATTTTATCAGCCTAGGGTAATTTAGGAACAGTCACACATGAATACTAATGATACTTGCTTACACACACTACAACACAAAAAATGGAAAATAACTTTGCTCTCTGAAGTCGGTGGCAAAAAAGTCGATGAAACAAACAATAGTCACCGATTTCACAATGTAAAGTTATTTTCCATATTTTTTTGGAAGTCTGTTATTTTTTTGCAAAAAGTTTTTATTATACTCTTTTTTAGTTATCGTATCACACACAGTTTGACGAGCGAACTACTGAACCATGAGGAAAACAGGATACATAATTTCCATCAGAAATTCCTGCGTGCCCGGTTGTCACTACTAATTAAATTCGCGCTAAATAAAGGCGCTCCAATTGCCAGAATTGGAGCGCCACTTAATTAGTGTAGGGCCAAGTTTAAAAAAATTAACATAGAACTTAAAATATAAATGTTAAATGTGGGTTTACTATTAGGTACAAGTTGGCCGAACCCTTGTGGGTTGACAGGCGTGTTTGATGTCGTTTGCAGTTCCCGTCGATCGACAAGTCGCTCCTGAAGCAGTCGGGCATCGGCAAGGCGGTGATGTACCTGTACAAGCACCCCAAGGAGACCAAGCACAACCGCGAGCGCGCCGGACGGCTCATCTCCGAGTGGGCCCGGCCCATCTTCAACCTCTCCACGGACTTCAAAGGTATTCTCGACACCTATAGGGCCGTCCATGCGACAGTTCTTGAAAAATGATACCTAGGTTCCTAAAACACTTTTTTTCTTAAGTCAATGGTTAATGAGATATTTGCTTCCAAAGTCGTAAAAATTATCTCTCCCCTCTAATTTCTAAAGTAAGAGGAGGAAAATGCTGAAAAAATGTGGGTTGTAGAACGTAAAAAAAAACTTTCAACGAAAATTTCTTTAAATAAGATTTGATTTTTAGTTTTTGAGAAATGGGACTTTTTCATCAAACTGCAGCGATAACTTTGTTTGTCATTGACAACTATGACAAACATATAAATAAGCGTTAAAAATATTGTTTGGTGCTACACCACCAATAACCACCAAACAATATTTATACGACTCGCACTTTTCCGGTTTTCTAGATTTTTTTTATTTTTTTTTAGTTATGTGTATTAGAGATGAACTGAAATTCGTTTCACATTCGGCAACAGTGAAATTCGGCTGCTTTTACCGAATTTCAATATTCGGCCGAAGTTCGGTTCATGGATTAAACATTCGGCACGCAAGCAGGCATGCAGCATGCAAGCAGGCATACGGCAGCACGCAAACAAGCATGCAACGACTCACATTTTGGAAGCTGTGCGCAACTGCTTCTACCGACTCAAGCTCACTGCATTCTCGGTAGAAGTCAGAAGGTAATCCAGCGGGTACAGAATGCTTGCGCAAGGTTCTGTTATAATGTGCCGCCCAGAACCCTTATCATTCCTTTTTTGAACAAGGGTAATTTGATGAGAATGTCAGCGCGAAGAAAGCTTCATCTGGCTACCCTACTTTTTGGCACTATTCTCACAAAAAAACCAGAGTATCTGTATAAAAAACTGTCTTGGTCGCGCGATATCAACCAAATAAAAACAAGAGCATCTGCTGTTTCCGTGGTAGTTTCAAATTCGCTGCTAGTCGCTGCTGGAATGACCTCCCACCACCTTATCGTGCCATGAAAACAATTGCTACTTTTAGAATTAAATACAAACAATACTTTCTCCAACAACAACGATACCGCTGAATAAACTTACCCATGTTCTGCACGCGGGTTGTAATGGTGACCGGAGCTTCTAGCAGAGATTATATTCAATAGTACTGGCATCGGGCAGTGAATGCTCGATACCAATATCCCTTGCACAGTGTTGTTTTGCCGTTGACTCAATTACTTCGGTAGTTGTCACTTTTCCCCTCTAAGTACTTGTTAGTAATAATGTTACTTTATCTCCATTTGTTAATAAATTCTGTTGACCGCCACAGTAGCAAATGCAAATAAGCATGGATTTATTGTTTTGGTTTGTATTCGCTGACTTATTCACTATAATGTTCCATAGACAGATATGTCTGCGCTCGCGTCTATCTCTGGGTTGCCATTGACACTCATGGCATAGTCAAACATTGCGACGACGTTGGGTGTTCTCTTTTTCGTAATGTACTTTACACACAAGGTATAATAACTTTATTTATTATTATTATCAATTGACCGTGGCATCACTCTGGGCCCTATCAGAATACTGTGACTCTTTTTAATGTACAGCACCATGCTGAGATAGGGGCTGTAGAACTTAGATGCTGCAGGACTGTGCTGGTGGTGAAATAAACTCGCGCGACAAAGGGTAAACTCGGTTTAATTAAAACAGGCGAATTTACATGGGGCTGTGCGCAATTACAATATACGGGCGTGCGCATACACTCGCGTGCGGTGCCGACGGCCGGGGCTCACAGTCTCCAGCACGACATTGGCTCCGCGTATATTTTAACAAACTTATAACTAGGTACATTCTACATACACTTAATAGTAAATACAAAAAAGCGCGTCGCTAACAGGGGCCTTTTGACCTCGTACAGGACCAGTTTAGTTAGTCTTATTTTAATTTGCTCTTAAGATTACTTTTTTTTTAAATCATGTTTTATTGTCAAGTTACCATTTTGTTTGTCCAGTGCGAGACTGATAAATACTTTTTCTTTCTTTCAACGTGCAAGTAGGATGCAACATGCAGCAAGCATTGTTTCTGTCACGACTCCGGCGCTGCGGGGTTTGGGCGGCCCCACGCGAGCTTATCATCGCAGATGGCTTTATCGCTCACCACCTGCGCCATGACTCGCGGCCGCCCCACCCCTCCGCGCCTACGCGGGCTTAAATTACACTCTAGGGGTAGGGCAGACAAGACTGCGTGAAGTCAGTTTTGCAGCGATTCGTTTCTGTCGCGAAAAAAGTTCAAATAAGGCTTCGGCCAATAGCAAAAAGTTTTTTGTAAATCTGCGAAATATATGTAGTTTGGTAAAATAGTACCTCTGAAACATTATACTCCGATAATCTAAAAATAAAGACAAATAATGCATATAGCAAAACAGACGTCGGTCAATAGTTTTTGGTAAAATGAAATTCGAACAAAAAAAAATCGGAAAAGTGATCGGTTCCCGTAGGACAGACTAGTAGTCTATATCCTGCATTTTGCCAACTGAACTCACTGCTAGTAAAAGAAATGATTAAATTATATACAGTCGTGGTCAACTAATTAGGGACATGCAAGATAGTGAAGAACAATAACCGGTTAAGTACATACAAATATAAAACCCTATTGATTTCTCAGTAACTATTATTTGCATAATTTGGTCCGATTATTATGCTTTAAATGGCTGTAAATAAAAGAATAAATAAATAGAAAAAAGTATTTAATATCAAAGGTTGAACATGTATTCAATTTTAAGGTATAATTCTGTAGCTGGACATTTAATTAAGGACAGTAAACTATAATGAAAAATAGAGTTAAACAAAACTAATAATCTGCAGTATTATAATATCTTTAACAGCTCCATTTTATTTCGTGTAAAATCAGTACCCAGTAGCAAAACCTTTGTTAGTAATTACCGCTTGACACCGATGTGGCATAGACATTATCAGTTTCTGGCATGTTGCGACAGGAATGTTTGCCCATGCCTCACAAAAAGCTTCATTAAGTTCATCTAAAGTTGTGGTACGATAAGTGGCTACTTTTTTCTTGATTTCGTGCCAAAGGTGCTCGATTGGGTTAAGGTCCGGGCTATTTGCTGGCCAATCTAGCACCGATACTGACTGACTGGTAAGAAACGACTTGACTGAACGGGCGGTATGTTTCGGGTCGTTATCATGCTGAAACGTCCATATAATAGGGAGATGCTCCTCAGCATAGGGAAGCATCGTTTCCTCCAATATTGCCTTGTATTGATGTTGGTCTAAGTTACCCTGAACTTTCCTCACAGGTCCCACTCCACGTCCAGAAAATGAACCCCACATTTTAACCTTTTGAGCGCCATTGTCACATATACGTGACAAGCAAGCGCATGCCCTGTACGCCAACGACACAAATATGTGACAAAAAATGTGAAGCACTATCACACGAAATGAACAATTAAATCATTACTTTTGTGTGTTTTTATTTGTATACCTTAAATATTTAAGCTCTAGTCTTGTCTCTTTAATAATATTGTATATTGATAAAGTTTTGGAATCCGTGTTCATTTTGTACGTATTTTTTTTGTATGCGGTGAAATTGTGGCTTGGCGTGGAGGGCACGCGCGTGCGTTTATGCTCTGGCGTTCAAAAGGTTAATGTTTCCACCGCCATGTTTCACCTGCTTTTTTGTGAATCTTGGATTCATTTCCGCTTTTACTGGACGCCGTACGTATTGCCTTCCATCTGAAGAAATCAAATTAACCTTGGTCTCGTCAGAGAATAATACATGTTGCCATTGGGCGTAGGTCCAATGTCCATATTTACGTGCAAACGCCAAACGAGCATTTCTATGTTCTTTCTTCAACAACGGTACTTTGCGAGCCACTCTTCCGAACAACCCTGCTTCTACCAGACGTCGTCGAACGGTCCTCGCTGAGACACCAGCTCTTTCGTCTGTCCCAAACACTTCGTGTTTAATTAAAATAGAGCCTAGAAACGGATCTTTCTTAGCTAACCTGGCTATCATTCTATCTTCTTGCGGAGTTGTTTTTCTCGATCTTTTTGTTCTGGGCACATTTAAATCTGTGTTATTGCGTCTGACATGTTGCACTGCATTGTATACCATAGTTTTTGAACAATTTAAATGTTCTGCTATCCTTCGGTATGGCCAACCATGCTCGACAACAAACTTCATGATAATTTTTCGTAGTGTTGGATCGCAACTTTTATTTTTACCCATTTTTCTTCAAAATATTTTTCAAAACTTAAAATAAATATCGGGATTGCCGCCAAAACTACCACGAAACAATAAGAGAAGAAGTAAAAAAGTATTGAGATTCAAATTTTGAAAATAGAACGCAATATCTCAGTGTCCCTAATTAAATGGCCAGCCAGCATTATTTGAACAAATAGCACTACGATAATCTATCAGCTATACTGTAAAGAGGTTTAATAAGTTGTTATTGTTTGTATAATCGGGCACATAAATGAATAATTATACTTACATGTAAGAGATATGGAATATGGTTTAGACTCGTTGGAAAATAAAAAATAAATTCACAATTCGGTTTAACCAGTGTCCCTAATTAGTTGACCACGACTGTATAATTCTTCTGTACATGATTATGTCACTGAACCGCTCCTAAACGCTGGACCGATTTTGATGAAAATATTCCTAACTAAAACACTCATCAAAATTTCATCATCCGGCCATCAAACTATCCAGGGACCGCTTACTAATTATGTAAAAAATGTAACTGAACCTGTCGCCGTTTAAAGGCGCGCTAAATTCAACGGAACTTCGGCCGAACTTCGACATCGGTACATGTTTCAATCGAATGTTTGGCCAAATTCGACATTCGGCAGAATCCACATTCGGTGCGTCTCTAATATGTATTTCCATTGTAATGAATGAATGTTTAAAGATCGGTGTGGTGTTCCAGCCATGACGCGCGAGGAGCGGCAGGCGCGGGACGAGGCCATGGCGGGCGGGCGGCGACGCGCCTCGCCCGGGCCCGCCGCGCCCGCCGCCAAGCGCGCGCGCGACCGCGCCGAGCCCGACAGGTGCGCCCCGCGCGACGCCCGCAGTACGCGCCCGGCTCGGC
Organism: Standfussiana lucernea; assembly: GCA_964057025.1. Taxonomy (NCBI): domain Eukaryota; kingdom Metazoa; phylum Arthropoda; class Insecta; order Lepidoptera; family Noctuidae; genus Standfussiana; species Standfussiana lucernea. Next base: position 79,954 of record CAXKUT010000123.1, on the reverse strand, counting down.
TCTCTAGCGTGCGTGTGTTGCAGGGTGGCGCGGCCGGGCGAGAAGGGCTGGGTGGCGCGCGCGCGCGTGCCGCTGCCGTCCAACAAGGACTACGTGTTCCGGCCCAAGTCCACGTGCGACACCGACATGTCCCGGGTATAACGCCACTTATGTTTAAGTCCCACGTAATAGGGGCGAGCCTATTGCCGTCAACCAGACACAACACCAGACTCCGTGGCTGCTAACTGCACAGTCGTGCTTGCGACCGCTAGACAAGTGAGGAAGCAATTTATGCAATTAACCTAACAAAAAACCGTTTTCATAAAAAGCGAGAGATGAATCGACTAGTCGGGAAAGCCTCTACGACTATCCGACAACGACTTTTGGCCGCAGAAGCTTCCACCGGAGAGAAAGTTCGGCCGCACAGCCGGCCGTCCAATCAGTTTGTCCGGACAGCGGCCGGCCAGGCAACAAGTCGTGTCGGGCCATCGCTAGATACCACTCAACTACAGCCAATCATTGCATAACGCCATCACGATGCCTTTCATTTTGACTTTTAAGCAAAATTCACTGCGTTATTACGGTTGCGGAGCCGGCGAATTTTTGAAGTTTTCAAACATCTGAAGCAGTAGATTGTGAATTTTCATCAAAATCGTTCGTGCAGAGATTGTAAAATGATGAGGTTGCAGGCTACCAAGAAGAAGATGACGCGCTACGAGAAGCAGATGAAGCGCTTCATGGACCAGAAGCGCCTGAAGTCGGGCTCGCGCCGCGCCGTCGAGATCTCCATCGAGGGCCGCAAGATGGCGCTGTGACGAGCTTCACTGTCTTACCATCACACCTTGTTCAAATATCAACTAGAGTTATTATAAAATATAACGAACACATAGTTTATACAGAGTGAATTTTTCAAGTGGGCGTGGATGGCCATATCAGTTATGAGGACTAGCGAAAAATACTTAAAGGAGTCTCAAGCCCCAGTTTTAGTTTTCATCAAAATCGGGCCCGATACTCCTTAAAGTATATTTAGCTATTCTTTATAGTTGCGTTGTTAAGTGGGAGTCCACTTGGCATAAATTAAAATTCACTCTGTATTCACGAGCTCAAATTTGATCAGCTAGTGAAACTTAGCAGGCATGATAGGCATCAATATTAAATGCGGTAAAACAAAAAAAAAAAAACGTTTCGTTGGTCAACTGACCGCTTATCGTGTTTACACATAAACACCACCCACCACGGCTGCCAACTTAGCTATTGAATTTGACCCTGTGCATTAAAATATAAAGAGGTAAAATTGATTATTTGTTTGTTTGGAGAGTTAGTCTTCGGAAGGGCTGATCCGATAGAAAACATTCACTGATGGTAAGCTGCACTATTGCCGGCTGCCATACGATGACATGTTTGCCAAACGTTTGTTCCGCGCTGGTGAAGTCACGGGTTGAAGCTAGTTTAAAACAAATAAGAATCAGCTCGGGGTGACCTGTTGTTTTTGGATCTTGAATGAAATAGTTAAAATGAAAAATATCGCAATAGTTTATCTTTGCGCGACGTACGTGCGACAGCCCTAGCGTCCGACGCGACGCGACGTGTACTCATAAGTCATAGCATAAGTTACTAAATAAGGAACTGAATAAATTAATTATGAGACGAAGTGCTGTTTCATTGAACTGGCGTCGAGTGCCGTGGCATGTAGTGCGCGCACGCGACTGCTCGCTAGCGATGCGCGCGGGCTCTAGCGTGCGAGCGACGCACACTGATCAATTATAAAAAGTTAGCGTCCCATCATTATTGTTGCTCAATATGTTTTAATAAAATAGTTGTCCTGACTGAACGTAAAACGTTCGAGCACACTGCTCTATCCCTACGCACACACTCAGCGCACACTCGTGCGCGTGCCTACGACCTACGTAGTAGGTAGGAACAGAAAGCTATGCATTAGGTATGTATCTACATACGTTCAATGACCGAACATTACGTAGTTTGATATTAATAATTTGCGATATTACCGTAAAACTATTATTGCTAGTTGCCTAACTAGTTAAATAATGATTCCATATTTCCATCATATAATGATACCAAAGCCTGGTAAACCACCTCATGAAACAACATCATACAGGCTTTGATTATATACTACTCAAAACAGAATAAGGGCCACGAGGTATTTTTACATTTTGGTGTAATTTAGTAAACATTTACATATTGAAAGTAGTAAAATATTGAGTATACAAACTCTTTGATACCTAAACTTTTTAATATTGTAGTATTCATCTAATGCTGGCAACAATTTTAAATAAAATTTGATTTAAAATTCTTTTTGAAGATTTTGATTCCATTTTCTTTGACGTTTTGCTTTCCTTAGCTTCTTGGTTTATTAGAAATTATCAGAGTTCATTGATATCTCGAGTCAGAAACGTCTTTTGCAATATGCCACAAGCACGCAGGCGTCATATGGACTCGCTGACAGCAACCAGAGCCGTTACAATGATTGAAGAAGGTCATTCGCAGCGATCTGTGGGTTTGCAATTGGGATTTTCTCGAAGAGCTATTCAAAATCTATGGAATCTTTTCTATGAGACCGGTAGTGTTAGAAGAAGACCTGGTTCGGGCAGAGTTCGCATTACAACAGCTCAAGAGGATCGTTACATTCGATTAAGTGCGCGCCGAGATCGCACAACGACGGCCCGCAAGCTGCAAAATCGTTTACGGCTGACAACGGGTACTCGTGTCAGTGACCAAACTATTCGTAATCGATTGCATGAAGACCAGCAGGCATCAAGAAGGCGAGTTGTCCGTGTTCCATTAACCAGAAATCATCGTGCAAATCGTTTAAGATTTTCCCGTCAACATTTGGACTGGGACATAAACCAATGGGGCATGGTGCTCTTCACAGACGAATGCAAAGTTAAATTTTTTAACGACGATCGGCGTATTACAGTATGGAGAAGACGCGGCGAAAGATTTTCAGAAGCCTGCATCCATGAAGTCGATCGTTTTGGTGGTCCAAATGTAATGATTTGGGGCGGGATAAGCTTACACGGCAAAACTGAGCTCGCTATTTTAAATGAGGGTACTGTTACTGCTCAGCGGTATATTGAGGAAGTTGTCAGACCACATGTGATCCCATTTGCACAGCGAGCGGGTCCTGGATTCATCTTGATGCAAGACAATGCTCGTGCACACACGGCTCAAGCGACTCGGTTTGTACTGGAAGCCTCTCAAATTCAAGTCTTGTCGTGGCCGGCGAACAGTCCGGACTTAAATCCAATAGAGCACATGTGGGATCAGTTGAAACGAAGAGTTAGAGACGGTGATCAGGAAATCCACAACCAACAGCAACTCATCAACGCTGTTAAAAGGGCCTGGGAAGAGATTCCAATGGAAAATGTCAGGCATTTGATTGAGTTTTTTTTTTTTTTTGTTTTGGCAGGAGTGGGAAATCCCCACGGACACCTCGACTACCTCACAGGCTGTGAGACAGTCGAGGTAGTGCCGGACTCGAACCGGCTAAAACCACACTCCTGCCCCGCCAGTGCCCCTCTGAAAATGACAGAGACCTTGACATCACTCTTTTTGGATTATATACGCTTCTAGGTGGCCGGAGAGACCACATTATATGCGTTTAATTTACGGTTCATTTATATTATGTATCAAGAGTTTAACACGCTGTAATTAAGTATTTATGTTTGTTTTTCTATAACTATTTACTTTGCCAATATGTACATACTATTTTTCTACAATTTATTTGATTTAAGATTTTGAAATATTACAATGATTTTATGTCTGATATTTTATGTCTTTATACTATTCTTGCACTTGCTTATTTTTGTTTTCAAATTTTAATTTGTTTGACTGTCTTTTTTATTTTTATGATATTCTAATCTATATATTAAATATATAATTAAATATCACATATTTTAAAATAACTTATTAATTTTTATAACAACTTTTCTAAATTTTTTACAAAATAGAACACCCGTCAAAATATTATCCAATTTCACACAACTGGGCGTATCCACCAGCGGTTTCACCTGTTTCAGCATAACTTGAGCCAGTTTCTCATGAAACAGACTCAAGTTACTATGTTGCCTATTCTCATCGCTTATGGTTTGTTCAACGCACCTGCTCTTCGGTTGTGTCAATTGGGTTTCGATTCCGTGCCGCCTGGAAGTGGTCGCACCGCCAACTTTAGCAATATGCTATCGCAGCTCTTGCGAATGCGTCCCACTTCCTTCGCACCGGGCATTCGTTGCTGAATGCGTCGTGCTCAGTGGCTCCCAGTTTTGCTCTGGTGCAGTTCAGGCAAGCCGCTGCTTTGCCGATCTGTTTATCGGGGCAGACCACCTTGAGGTGTGGTCCACCGCAGTGGCTACACAGATCGGCTGGCTCCGTGCACAGGCGTTTCCCGTGCCCGTATGCCAAGCAGCGGGTGCACTGCACCAGAGGCGTCTGATCCTCGACGCGTACCCGTTGGAGGTCGATGCGGAGTTTTCCCCCCTCAATCGCCCTCCTCCAGACTGTAGGGGACACACCAAGCACCACGTGATTAGCGTGCGGGTTGCGTGTTTTCCTCCTGTACTTAACTACCATTCTATGTTCCTCGTCGTCGAGCCCGTGAAATATCTCCCGGTTCTGATTCCTAAGGGCTCTCAACACTTCCTCATCACTGTGAATCAGTAAGACGTCCCTAAGAATCAGAAGCGGGTCCCGATTCTTCACGTCCTCAACGACAAGGTTCTCTCCGGCCGCCTCCAATCGTGCCTTAATTTTCTGTCTCTCCTCTTTCGTTGCGCACCCCATGATAATTTTTTGGTCCTTGGCCTTACGAACCCTTTCTACACGCACCCAGCCCTCCTTCGCGTCCACTGCTTTCCTAACTCTTGCTAGGATATCGTCACCCGAGTCCTGCTCCTGTGTTGAGGAGACAACCACGGAATGCAGCGTCGTTCGCTCCAGGGCCTGTGCCCCGGTGTGGCACTTACTGACGGCAGCTACACTCGCGTAGGTTGTCTCGCCAACACCTTCCCTGCCGGCCAGACTGTCTCGGAGTTTTTCAAGTTTCTCAGAGTTGTCCCTTAACTCCGAGATGTGCTCCTTTAAGGTGTTGAGGAGTTCAGTCTGGCTAGCAAGAACCTCGGCAGAAATGGGTTGGGGACAACAGTCAGCAGTGGACTCGGGCACCGGTACGGCTACGGGTGCGGGTGCGGTAGGGGCCTTGTCTCGCTCCGACTCCTTGACCAGCTCATAAAGCCTGTTTATGGCCTCGAGCACCGCAGTCTTGATTTCGGCTTTGAGGTTGCGCGAGTTGCCCAAATTCAGCTTAGCCCTATTTAGGCAAGCTCTCGCCTCCGCAATGCGACTGGGGTGCCCAGCCTCAGGCTTCTTGAGCGGTCCAGAAGCGTCGACAAGAGCTCGACGCGTCCCCGGAGTAGCAGGGCCCTCCCGAGACGCGAGGGGTGTATCGTCACCGAATACAATTTTCCGCCTCGCGTCAGGAGGTGAAGGCCCCGCCTTCTCCGCCGATCGCGGCGAGCTCCTGGAGCTCTGGGTCTTCGCGTTCATTGCCGGGGTGCGCAACATTTCGTCTATCAGTGGGCAGATAGTATCGGAACGGACCCCTGTAAAGAGGGGGTCAGGACAACAAAATCTGCTCGAGAGGAGAGAGGGTATTCCTGGACACTGGTATTTTTGTGACCCTGTAAAGGGGGGTACACAAAAGCAGTAATTAATAAAATCAGGTAAAGGAATAAATGAAATAAAAGTTATATAATTATAGTCGCTCACAAACGACAGTCCGTTACATAGAGTGCGACTTTCTCGCACTATGTCAAAAAGAGTTAAAACGCGAAATTTCCCCACAAAACCGTTGAAATGGTCCTAATAAAAGCAAAAGAAGATAATAAATAAATAAATATTTTCACCGAGATTCCCACGTCTACCTTCCTATAGACCAGAAGGAGGGTGGGTGGGCAAAATTTTATTTGAGCTAGCCGGGCGTGCGATATGTCCAGAGACGGGTCTCCGCGCGGGCTAGCGATCTGCGAAATAAAACAAGGTGGGTGCCGAACAAGATTTTTGAGTTTTGGTCAAAAAACCAGTTTTTGAGTCAAAAAATTTCGATTTTCAACCCCCAACCTGGACTCCGGCACACGGAACGCGGACCAGAACACAGGGATGGCAGGTGAGTACTATTGCAGCTATAATGTAACGTAGTTTTCAAAGAAAATTTGGAAAAACACTAAATTTTGAAGATTTTATCTGAAATTTATAAAAATTTTGCAAGGGTTGTAGGGAGAATTTTTCAAATCGCGTCCAGGCGAGTGCAAAGTGTTCAGTACGTAGGTGGAGGCCTACTTTAGTCTAAAACTGCTGAAAACAGCGTCAAAATTGCACTATTAAGGGCGAAGATATCTAACTTTTTGTGTTTGATGTACTCCCTAAGGTAGATTTTAGTACAACGGAATTTAACAAGAAATTGTCTATTTTACAAAAATTACAATGTTTTATTTGAGCTAGCCGGGCGTGCGATATGTCCAGAGACGGGTCTCCGCGCGGGCTAGCGATCTGCGAAATAAAACAAGGTGGGTGCCGAACAAGATTTTTGAGTTTTGGTCAAAAAACCAGTTTTTGAGTCAAAAAATTTCGATTTTCAACCCCCAACCTGGACTCCGGCACACGGAACGCGGACCAGAACACAGGGATGGCAGGTGAGTACTATTGCAGCTATAACGTAACGTAGTTTTCAAAGAAAATTTGGAAAAACACTAAATTTTGAAGATTTTATCTGAAATTTATAAAAATTTTGCAAGGGTTGTAGGGAGAATTTTTCAAATCGCGTCCAGGCGAGTGCAAAGTGGTCAGTACGTAGGTGGAGGCCTACTTTAGTCTAAAACTGCTGAAAACAGCGTCAAAATTGCACTATTAAGGGCGAAGATATCTGAGTAGGTTAGGTTAGGTTAGGTTAGGTTAGGTTGTCGGCGGAGGACTGGAAGTAAAGGCTGTGCCGGTTTCCCAGTCCCCCGCCACTGTGACGAAGCGGGAATGCGCTGGGTCGTTTTAGTGGGTATACCGGGTCCGCCCGGGGAGTCCCACATACCCCTCCCGTCCCCCGACGGGTGGGTATGCGTAATGCATTTTTTCCCAGCGTAAAAAAAAAAAAAAAAAAAAAAAAAAAAAAAAAAAAAAGGTTAGGTTAGGTTCTGCGCAGGACGGGGGACCCCCCACAGAGCATACGTCCACGTCGTGTCCCCTGGAAACAGCCCAGTTCTGACCACCGTAACGGAGTGGCAGACTGGGACTGGCCAAAGTGCTCTGTGCTTTAGTAGCGAATTTTAATCTTTTTATCTGCCTTGTGTTCGTCTACGATGCCGGCTACACCCTCGCGGGGCGCCTCCGGGCGATTTTTAAAATCAAAAGGCCCTTCTCAGGGCCAACCCAAAGGCCCTTCTCAGGGCCAACCCAAAGGCCCTTCTCAGGGCCAACCCAAAGGCCCTTCTCAGGGCCAACCGAAAGGCCCTTCTCAGGGCCACCCCGACGCACCAGCGTCAGAGTCTAGCCGCGCGCCGTCTGCGGCTAGTTATTACGGAGGGGCGGAGTCGTCCGACAACGACTCGCTGGTTGGTGCATCGGACGCGAGTGGCTCGCGGTCGCGGAAGCGGGTCTTCCGAAGTTGTGGGTCCGAGAGTTCTTCGGCCTCGGGGTCCAAGCCGTCGTCGAAGGCTAAAAAGCCGACGACGACGGCCGCGGATACCCACGTCGTGGGGCTCGCGGACGCCCAGCGACAGGTGGACCTGGCACGGAAGGTGCAGCTCCAGCAAGAGCTGGAGGAGCGGGTTGCCGCCAAAGAGAAGCGTGCGTACGTCGCCCGGGCCAAGTCCGGGTACGGTGCGTCACGGGTCGTGTACGCGGACCACTCTTTGGCGGAACTGGAAAGGATGGCGGAGGAGGACGAGGAGGAGATTGTAGAGGTCGCCTCTAAGTCCTCCAACCTCAAGGGCACCTTCCAGAAGGCCCTGAAATGTAGGGCCGCGAGCATGCGCGGTGTCGTCGCTGAACTCGTTCAGCGGACGGCCTGCGACGAGACGCGGCAACTGCAGGCGAGGGTGGACCGCCTGCAGTCAGAGGTCAACCAGCTTCGTCAGAAGCTGGCTGAAGCCACGGCCCGGCCTCAACAGGCCGAGGCGAGCCCTGTGGCAGAGGGCCTTGCCTCGGCCCAGCCATCACGGGCTAAGGCGAGCCCGGCACTAGAGGGCCCCTCCTCCAACCTTGAGGATATCATCCGCAAGGTAGTAATGGAGGAGAGGGCCTTCACGAGAGCCTGCCTGGCAGGCATCGAGGACCGGCTCCTGCCGGAAAAAAGCCTCCGGCCGCCGCTTGCGGCGGATAAGAGGCAAAGCCGGCCGGGGCCGTCCTCCTCCGCCCAGGTGGAAGACGTGGCCCTGCTCCCTGCGACCACTCCGTCCAACGAGTGGACGAAAGTGGGCCGCGGGGGGAAGGGTAAAGGGAGGAAGTCGGCAGCGGCCGTCCCTGCCGTCCCTGCCGTCCCCGTCACCCCTGCACCCAGCCAGTCGCAGACGACCGGCAAGGGCAAGGGGAAAGGGAAAGGGAGGGGAGGAAAGGGGCAGTTGGTCCCCCCTAAAACTGCGGCCGTCGTGGTGACGCTCACCACGGAGGCTGCGGGGCGAGGGGAGACCTACGCCTCCATCTTGGCGCGGGCGCGCGGCAATGCCGATCCCACGCAACTGGGGATCGGCAGTGTGTCGTGCCGGCGGACGCAGGCCGGGGCTCGAATTTTCGAGTTCCCGGGGGCCGAGGGGAGCGCCCGCGCTGACCTCTTTGCAGCCAAGCTGCAAGAGGTCATCGCGGACTCTGCCAAGGTGGCCCGGCCGGTCAAGTCGGCGGCAATCGAGGTGACGGAGTTGGATGACTCCGTCACCAAGGAGGAGGTGGTGGCGGCGGTCGCAGCGGTAGGGGGCTGTGGCGCCGCGGCGGTCCAAGGCCGGGACATAAGGCCCGGCCGTGGCGGAATGGGCACCATCCGCCTCGAGTGCCCAGTCGCAGCTGCCAAAGCCGTCCTTGCGAAAGGACGGCTTCAAGTCGGATTCAGCTCGGCCGCAGTCCGGGCACTCGAGGACGAGCCTCTGCGGTGTTTCCGGTGCTTCGGCATCGGCCACACCCGGCCCCTGTGTCCGTCCAAGGTTGACAGGACGGACACATGCTACCGCTGCGGCAAGGAGGGTCACAAAGCCGCTTCCTGCCAGGCCGCCACGCCGCACTGCGCGGTGTGTGCCGCCAGTGGCCGCCGGGCAGGCCACGTCATGAAGGGGAGGAAGTGCAATCCCCCCCCTAAGCGTGGCAAAGCGCAGGCGCCGACCGGGCCTGCACCTGCTGCTGCCGCTAACACCGCCGTTCCTGCGGCGACTGCGGAGGAGGTTGCGATGTCCGACTGATGGCCACGGTCGAACATCGCATCCTTCAGGCGAACACCAACCACTGCAGGACAGCCCAGGATCTGCTGATGCAGACCATGGCTGAGTGGTTGGTGGACTTGGCGGTGGTCGCCGAACCCTACTCGGTCCCTGGCCGTTGGCTGGGCGACCGGGACGGCTTGGTGGCGTTGGTGGCGCGGTCTTCCACAGACTCCCCTCCCCTCTCGCTCTTAGAGAGGGGACCGGGATACGTGGCCGCCGCGTGGGGAGAGATAGCGACGGTGGGGGTGTATTTCTCCCCAAACCGCCCTCTCTCGGACTTTGAGGATTTCCTCGAGATCCTCACTGCTGTCGTAGGGAGGGCGGCACCACGCCAGGTCGTGGTGCTGGGCGACCTAAACGCCAAGTCGGTGGCCTGGGGCAACCCGGTCGCCGGGTGCAACGTCCGGGGACGCGCCGTCGAGTTTTGGGCGGCCTCGTGCGGTGTGTCCCTCCTCAACAGGGGGGCGGTCCACACGTGTGTGCGGCAACAGGGCGGGTCGGTGGTGGACGTCTCGTTCGCCACCCCCGCGCTTGCCGCCCGCGTCGTGAACTGGCGGGTGGAGCTGGTGGAGACCTTGTCGGACCACCGTTATGTGCGGTTCGACATCTCCACACAGCGGGGAGGGGGGACGGCTCGCGCTGGGCAATCTCCCTTCCCGCGTTGGGCGCTCACCCGCCTGGACCGGGAGGCAGCCAAGGAGGCCGCCTTCCTCCAGGACTGGCTGTCGCCTCCCCCTGTCGAGGAGGTCCCGGACGTGGACGCCGCAGCGGTCAGGCTGCGGGGGTCCTTGACCGAGGTGTGCAACTCCAGCATGCCTCGGTCTCGCCGTCCGCCTCCCCGTCGCGCCGTGTACTGGTGGACGGAGGAGCTGGCGGGGCTCCGGGCCACCTGCGTGGCGGCCAGAAGGGCCTACGCGCGGAGCCGACGGCGCAGCGCCCAAAACCGAGTCCGGGCAGAGGAGGACCGCCTGTACGCCTCTTACCGAGAGGCTACGGTGGCCCTCAAGTCTGCGATGGGCGCTGCGCAGGACTCGGCGAGGGCCGAGATGCTGGAGGGTCTCGACAGAGATCCCTATGGGAGGCCATATAAGGCGGCGCGGAACCAGCTCCGCCCCTATGGTCCCCCACTGTCGGAGACCCTCGAGCCAGCGTTGCTGGATGGGGTGGTCCGGTCCCTGTTTCCGCGCAGGACCGACTTCACCCCTCCAGCGATGGATCCCCCGCAAGGGGCGGCTCCACCGGAGGCGGAGGTGCCCCCGGTCACGGCGGCGGAATTCTACGCGGGGGTTCTGAGCCTCCGCGCGAAGAAGACCGCCCCCGGACCGGACGGCGTCCCCGCACGGGTGGTGGCGATTGCCGCCACCCAAATGGAGGCCAGGTTTCGGGACCTCTTCAGCGCGTGTTTTACGGCTGGGAGGTTCCCGAAACTGTGGAAGGAGGGGCAGCTGTGCCTCCTCCGAAAGGCGGGTCGCCCGGTGGACTCCCCCTCGGCATACCGGCCCATCGTTCTGCTCGATGAGGTCGGTAAACTGTTCGAGGGGATCGTCGCCGGGAGGCTGGACAGCCACCTGCGGGGGGTAGGGCCGGATCTGTCGGACGCCCAATTCGGTTTCCGTCGTGGGCGTTCGACGATCGACGCGCTGGCCCTACTCAAGGGCCAGGTGAAGGAGGCGGTGGAGGCGGGGGACGGAGTGCTGGCGGTGTCATTCGACATTGCCAACGCCTTCAACTCCGTCCCCCACTCGACGATATTGGAGGCGCTCCGGTATCACGGAGTGCCCCAATACCTGCGGGACCTCCTGGCCGACTACTTGGAGGGCCGAGAGGTCCTCCTCGTGGACAAATCGGCCACGGTGAGGCGGTACGGCGCAGAGTCCGGTGTTCCACAGGGGTCGGTGCTAGGCCCCCCCTTGTGGAACATCGGGTTCAACTGGCTGCTGCGGGGTGCCCTCCTCCCGGGCACGAGTGTCATCTGCTACGCGGATGACACTCTGCTCACTGCCCGGGGGAGGAACTTTGCCGACGCGGCCATTCTGGCCTCGGCTGGCGGGTCCTTGGTGGCAGAAAGGATCCGCCGCCTGGGATTGAGGGTGGCGCTGCACAAAACGGAGGCCGTGTTCTTTCGCGGTCCCCGGCAGCGCTGCCCTGCCGACGCCCACATCGTCGTGGAGGGCGTCCGTATAGGGGTCCAGCCCCAGATGAAATATCTTGGGCTGGTGCTGGACGACAGGTGGCGCTTCGGCCCGCATTTCAGCGGGCTGTCGACGCGCCTGTTGAAAGCCGCGGACGCCCTCTCATGGCTTCTCCCAAACCTGGGGGGGCCTAAAGCAAAGTGCCGGCGCCTCTATGCCGGCATTTTGCGGAGCATGGCCCTTTACGGGGCTCCCATCTGGGCGGACTCCCTCCATAGGAGGGAGAATGCTACCGCCATCCGCAGGCCCCAGCGGGCTATTGCACAGCGGGTGGCGAGGGCCTACCGCTCAGTGGGCTTTTCGGCGGCGTGCGCTCTGGCCGGCACCCCTCCTTGGGAGCTGGAGGCGTGGGTGCTCGCCAGAGTGTACGAGTGGACGGCGCGCCGAAAGGCGCTCGGGGAGCGCCCCACGGGCGAAGAGCGGGAGGCGGTGCGGCGAGAGGCGAAGGACGCCATCGTCCTCCATTGGACGGAGGACCTCGCCAGCGCCGCCTTTGGCCGCCGGACGTTGGACGCGCTCGGTCCGGTCCTGAAGGGCTGGTTCGAGCGGTCCCACGGTTTCCTCTCTTTCCGTCTGGTGCAGGTGTTATCCGGACATGGCTGTTTCGGATCGCACCTGCACCGGATCGGGAGGGAGGAGACCCCGGCGTGCCACGACTGCGGCGCGGCGGAGGACACGGCGCAGCACACCCTGGAGGTGTGCCCGGCGTGGTCCGAGCTGCGCCGCGGTCTGACCGCGGTGGTCGGACCGGACCTCTCGCTTCCCGGCGTGGTTGACGCCATGCTGGGGAGTGAAGAGGCCTGGTCGGCGGTAGCCTCCTTTTGCGAGGACGTGATGTCGCAAAAGGAGGAGGCGGAGCGCGCGCGGGAGGACGACCCTCTCGCTGCACCGCTCCGCAGACGAAGAAGGGGGAGAAGGCGCCGTGCCCTCCCTCCTCATGGTGACGGGCGGGCGACAGGCGCGGGGGTGCCTTCGCCCGCATTGCACCCGTCACCTTCGTCGGTCATTCCCGACCCCCCACACCCATGAGGGTGTGAGGGGGTCTGCCTGGCAATCGTCGGCGGAGGACTGGAAATAAAGGCTGTGCCGGTTTCCCAGTCCCCCGCCACTCTGACGAAGCGGGAATGCGCTGGGTCGTTTTAGTGGGTATACCGGGTCCGCCCGGGGAGTCCCACATACCCCTTCCGTCCCCCGACGGGAGGGTATGCGTAATGCATTTTTTCCCAGCGTAAAAAAAAAAAAAAAAAAAAAAAAAAAAAAAAAAAAAAAAAAAAGGTTCTGCGCAGGACTCGGCGAGGGCCGAGATGCTGGAGGGTCTCGACAGAGATCCCTATGGGAGGCCATATAAGGCGGCGCGGAACCAGCTCCGCCCCTATGGTCCCCCACTGTCGGAGACCCTCGAGCCAGCGTTGCTAGATGGGGTGGTCCGGTCCCTGTTTCCGCGCAGGACCGACTTCACCCCTCCAGCGATGGATCCCCCGCAAGGGGCGGCTCCGCCGGAGGCAGAGGTGCCCCCGGTCACGGCGGCGGAATTCTACGCGGGGGTTCTGAGCCTCCGCGCGAAGAAGACCGCCCCCGGACCGGACGGCGTCCCCGCACGGGTGGTGGCGATCGCCGCCACCCAAATGGAGGACAGATTTCGGGACCTCTTCAGCGCGTGTTTTACGGCTGGGAGGTTCCCGAAACTGTGGAAGGAGGGGCAGCTGTGCCTGCTCCGAAAGGAGGGTCGCCCGGTGGACTCCCCCTCGGCATACCGGCCCATCGTTCTGCTCGATGAGGTCGGTAAACTGTTCGAGGGGATCGTCGCCGGGAGGCTGGAGAGCCACCTGCGGGGGGTAGGGCCGGATCTGTCGGACGCCCAATTCGGTTTCCGTCGTGGGCGTTCGACGATCGACGCGCTGGCCCTACTCAAGGGCCAGGTGAAGGAGGCGGTGGAGGCGGGGGACGGAGTGCTGGCGGTGTCATTCGACATTGCAAACGCCTTCAACTCCGTCCCCCACTCGACGATATTGGAGGCGCTCCGGTATCACGGAGTGCCCCAATATCTGCGGAGCCTCCTGGCCGACTACTTGGAGGGCCGAGAGGTCCTCCTCGTAGACAAATCGGCCACGGTGAGGCGGTACGGCGCAGAGTCCGGTGTTCCACAGGGGTCGGTGCTAGGCCCCCCCTTGTGGAACATCGGGTTCGACTGGCTGTTGCGGGGTGCCCTCCTCCCGGGCACGAGTGTCATCTGCTACGCGGATGACACTCTGCTCACTGCCCGGGGGAGGAACTTTGCCGACGCGGCCATTCTGGCCTCGGCTGGCGGGTCCTTGGTGGCAGAAAGGATCCGCCGCCTGGGATTGAGGGTGGCGCTGCACAAAACGGAGGCCGTGTTCTTTCGCGGTCCCCGGCAGCGCTGCCCTGCCGACGCCCACATCGTCGTGGAGGGCGTCCGTATAGGGGTCCAGCCCCAGATGAAATATCTGGGGCTGGTGCTGGACGACAGGTGGCGCTTCGGCCCGCATTTCAGCGGGCTGTCGACGCGCTTGTTGAAGGCCGCGGACGCCCTCTCATGGCTCCTCCCAAACCTGGGGGGGCCCAAAGCAAAGTGCCGGCGCCTCTATGCCGGCATTTTGCGGAGCATGGCCCTCTACGGGGCTCCCATCTGGGCGGACTCCCTCCACAGGAGGGAGAATGCTACCGCCATCCGCAGGCCCCAGCGGGCTATTGCACAGCGGGTGGCGAGGGCCTACCGCTCAGTGGGCTTTTCGGCGGCGTGCGCTCTGGCCGGCACCCCTCCTTGGGAGCTGGAGGCGTGGGTGCTCGCCAGAGTGTACGAGTGGACGGCGCGCCGAAAGGCGCTCGGGGAGCGCCCCACGGGCGAAGAGCGGGAGGCGGTGCGGCGAGAGGCGAAGGACGCCATCGTCCTCCATTGGACGGAGGACCTCGCCAGCGCCGCCTTTGGCCGCCGGACGTTGGACTCGCTCGGTCCGGTCCTGAAGGGCTGGCTCGAGCGGTCCCACGGTTTCCTCTCTTTCCGTCTGGTGCAGGTGTTATCCGGACATGGCTGTTTCGGATCGCACCTGCACCGGATCGGCAGGGAGGAGACCCCGGCGTGCCACGACTGCGGCGCGGCGGAGGACACGGCGCAGCACACCCTCGAGGTGTGCCCGGCGTGGTCCGAGCTGCGCCGCGGTCTGACCGCGGTGGTCGGACCGGACCTCTCGCTTCCCGGCGTGGTCGACGCCATGCTGGGGAGTGAGGAGGCCTGGTCGGCGGTAGCCTCCTTTTGCGAGGACGTGATGTCGCAAAAGGAGGAGGCGGAGCGCGCGCGGGAGGACGACCCTCTCGCTGCGCCGCTCCGCAGACGAAGAAGGGGGAGAAGGCGTCGTGCCCTCCCTCCTCATGGTGACGGGCGGGCGACAGGCGCGGGGGTGCCTTCGCCCGCATTGCACCCGTCACCTTCGTCGGTCATTCCCGACCCCCCACACCCGTGAGGGTGTGAGGGGGTCTGCCTGGCAATCGTCGGCGGAGGACTGGAAGTAAAGGCTGTGCCGGTTTCCCAGTCCCCCGCCACTCTGACGAAGCGGGAATGCGCTGGGTCGTTTTAGTGGGTATACCGGGTCCGCCCGGGGAGTCCCACATACCCCTTCCGTCCCCCGACGGGAGGGTATGCGTAACGCATTTTTTCCCAGCGTAAAAAAAAAAAAAAAAAAAAAAAAAAAAAAAAAGGTTAGGTTAGGTTGCGGGTCCTTGGTGGCAGAAAGGATCCGCCGCCTGGGATTGAGGGTGGCGCTGCACAAAACGGAGGCCGTGTTCTTTCGCGGTCCCCGGCAGCGCTGCCCTGCCGGCGCCCACATCGTCGTGGAGGGCGTCCGTATAGGGGTCCAGCCCCAGATGAAATATCTGGGGTTGGTGCTGGACGACAGGTGGCGCTTCGGCCCGCATTTCAGCGGGCTGTCGACGCGCCTCTTGAAGGCCGCGGACGCCCTCTCATGGCTCCTTCCAAACCTGGGGGGGCCCAAGGTAAAGTGCCGGCGCCTCTATGCCGGCATTTTGCGGAGCATGGCCCTCTATGGGGCTCCCATCTGGGCGGACTCCCTCCATAGGAGGGAGAATGCTACCGCCATCCGCAGGCCCCAGCGGGCTATTGCACAGCGGGTGGCGAGGGCCTACCGCTCAGTGGGCTTTTCGGCGGCGTGCGCTCTGGCCGGCACCCCTCCTTGGGAGCTGGAGGCGTGGGTGCTCGCCAGAGTGTACGAGTGGACGGCGCGCCGAAAGGCGCTCGGGGAGCGCCCCACGGGCGAAGAGCGGGAGGCGGTGCGGCGAGAGGCGAAGGACGCCATCGTCCTCCATTGGACGGAGGACCTCGCCAGCGCCGCCTTTGGCCGCCGGACGTTGGACGCGCTCGGTCCGGTCCTGAAGGGCTGGCTCGAGCGGTCCCACGGTTTCCTCTCTTTCCGTCTGGTGCAGGTGTTATCGGGACATGGCTGTTTCGGATCGCACCTGCACCGGATCGGGAGGGAGGAGACCCCGGCGTGCCACGACTGCGGCGCGGCGGAGGACACGGCGCAGCACACCCTCGAGGTATGCCCGGCGTGGTCCGAGCTGCGCCGCGGTCTGACCGCGGTGGTCGGACCGGACCTCTCGCTTCCCGGCGTGGTCGACGCCATGCTGGGGAGTGAGGAGGCCTGGTCGGCGGTGGCCTCCTTTTGCGAGGACGTGATGTCGCAAAAGGAGGAGGCGGAGCGCGCGCGGGAGGACGACCCTCTCGCTGCGCCGCTCCGCAGACGAAGAAGGGGGAGAAGGCGTCGTGCCCTCCCTCCTCATGGTGACGGGCGGGCGACAGGCGCGGGGGTGCCTTCGCCCGCATTGCACCCGTCACCTTCGTCGGTCATTCCCGACCCCCCACACCCGTGAGGGTGTGAGGGGGTCTGCCTGGCAATCGTCGGCGGAGGACTGGAAGTAAAGGCTGTGCCGGTTTCCCAGTCCCCCGCCACTCTGACGAAGCGGGAATGCGCTGGGTCGTTTTAGTGGGTATACCGGGTCCGCCCGGGGAGTCCCACATACCCCTTCCGTCCCCCGACGGGAGGGTATGCGTAATGCATTTTTTCCCAGCGTAAAAAAAAAAAAAAAAAAAGGTTAGGTTAGGTTAGGTTAGGTTTGCTGGAGGGTCTCGACAGAGATCCCTATGGGAGGCCATATAAGGCGGCGCGGAACCAGCTCCGCCCCTATGGTCCCCCACTGTCGGAGACCCTCGAGCCAGCGTTGCTGGATGGGGTGGTCCGGTCCCTGTTTCCGCGCAGGACCGACTTCACCCCTCCAGCGATGGATCCCCCGCAAGGGGCGGCTCCACCGGAGGCGGAGGTGCCCCCGGTCACGGCGGCGGAATTCTGCGCGGGGGTTCTGAGCCTCCGCGCGAAGAAGACCGCCCCCGGACCGGACGGCGTCCCCGCACGGGTGGTGGCGATTGCCGCCACCCAAATGGAGGCCAGGTTTCGGGACCTCTTCAGCGCGTGTTTTACGGCTGGGAGGTTCCCGAAACTGTGGAAGGAGGGGCAGCTGTGCCTCCTCCGAAAGGCGGGTCGCCCGGTGGACTCCCCTTCGGCATACCGGCCCATCGTTCTGCTCGATGAGGTCGGTAAACTGTTCGAGGGGATCGTCGCCGGGAGGCTGGACAGCCACCTGCGGGGGGTAGGGCCGGATCTGTCGGACGCCCAATTCGGTTTCCGTCGTGGGCGTTCGACGATCGACGCGCTGGCCCTACTCAAGGGCCAGGTGAAGGAGGCGGTGGAGGCGGGGGACGGAGTGCTGGCGGTGTCATTCGACATTGCCAACGCCTTCAACTCCGTCCCCCACTCGACGATATTGGAGGCGCTCCGGTATCACGGAGTGCCCCAATACCTGCGGGACCTCCTGGCCGACTACTTGGAGGGCCGAGAGGTCCTCCTTGTGGACAAATCGGCCACGGTGAGGCGGTACGGCGCAGAGTCCGGTGTTCCACAGGGGTCGGTGCTAGGCCCCCCCTTGTGGAACATCGGGTTCAACTGGCTGCTGCGGGGTGCCCTCCTCCCGGGCACGAGTGTCATCTGCTACGCGGATGACACTCTGCTCACTGCCCGGGGGAGGAACTTTGCCGACGCGGCCATTCTGGCCTCGGCTGGCGGGTCCTTGGTGGCAGAAAGGATCCGCCGCCTGGGATTGAGGGTGGCGCTGCACAAAACGGAGGCCGTGTTCTTTCGCGGTCCCCGGCAGCGCTGCCCTGCCGACGCCCACATCGTCGTGGAGGGCGTCCGTATAGGGGTCCAGCCCCAGATGAAATATTTGGGGCTGGTGCTGGACGACAGGTGGCGCTTCGGCCCGCATTTCAGCGGGCTGTCGACGCGCCTGTTGAAGGCCGCGGACGCCCTCTCATGGCTCCTCCCAAACCTGGGGGGGCCCAAAGCAAAGTGCCGGCGCCTCTATGCCGGCATTTTGCGGAGCATGGCCCTCTACGGGGCTCCCATCTGGGCGGACTCCCTCCATAGGAGGGAGAATGCTACCGCCATCCGCAGGCCCCAGCGGGCTATTGCACAGCGGGTGGCGAGGGCCTACCGCTCAGTGGGCTTTTCGGCGGCGTGCGCTCTGGCCGGCACCCCTCCTTGGGAGCTGGAGGCGTGGGTGCTCGCCAGAGTGTACGAGTGGACGGCGCGCCGAAAGGCGCTCGGGGAGCGCCCCACGGGCGAAGAGCGGGAGGCGGTGCGGCGAGAGGCGAAGGACGCCATCGTCCTCCATTGGACGGAGGACCTCGCCAGCGCCGCCTTTGGCCGCCGGACGTTGGACTCGCTCGGTCCGGTCCTGAAGGGCTGGCTCGAGCGGTCCCACGGTTTCCTCTCTTTCCGTCTGGTGCAGGTGTTATCCGGACATGGCTGTTTCGGATCGCACCTGCACCGGATCGGCAGGGAGGAGACCCCGGCGTGCCACGACTGCGGCGCGGCGGAGGACACGGCGCAGCACACCCTCGAGGTGTGCCCGGCGTGGTCCGAGCTGCGCCGCGGTCTGACCGCGGTGGTCGGACCGGACCTCTCGCTTCCCGGCGTGGTCGACGCCATGCTGGGGAGTGAGGAGGCCTGGTCGGCGGTAGCCTCCTTTTGCGAGGACGTGATGTCGCAAAAGGAGGAGGCGGAGCGCGCGCGGGAGGACGACCCTCTCGCTGCGCCGCTCCGCAGACGAAGAAGGGGGAGAAGGCGTCGTGCCCTCCCTCCTCATGGTGACGGGCGGGCGACAGGCGCGGGGGTGCCTTCGCCCGCATTGCACCCGTCACCTTCGTCGGTCATTCCCGACCCCCCACACCCGTGAGGGTGTGAGGGGGTCTGCCTGGCAATCGTCGGCGGAGGACTGGAAGTAAAGGCTGTGCCGGTTTCCCAGTCCCCCGCCACTCTGACGAAGCGGGAATGCGCTGGGTCGTTTTAGTGGGTATACCGGGTCCGCCCGGGGAGTCCCACATACCCCTCCCGTCCCCCGACGGGTGGGTATGCGTAATGCATTTTTTCCCAGCGTAAAAAAAAAAAAAAAAAAAAAAAAAAAAAAAAAAAAGGTTGGGGGACCCCCCACAGAGCATACGTCCACGTCGTGTCCCCTGGAAACAGCCCAGTTCTGACCACCGTAACGGAGTGGCAGACTGGGACTGGCCAAAGTGCTCTGTGATCTCGTAGCGAATTTTTATCTGCCTTTTATCTGCCTTGTGTTTCGCTTCTATGCCTGCAACACCCTCGCGGGACGCCTGCGGGCGGTTTTTAAAATCAAAAGGCCCTTCTCAGGGCCAACCCAAAGGCCCTTCTCAGGGCCAACCCAAAGGCCCTTCTCAGGGCCAACCAAAAGGCCCTTCTCAGGGCCACCCCGACGCACCAGCGTCAGAGTCTAGCCGCGCGCCGTCTGCGGCTAGTTATTACGGAGGGGCGGAGTCGTCCGACAACGACTCGCTGGTTGGTGCATCGGACGCGAGTGGCTCGCGGTCGCGGAAGCGGGTCTTCCGAAGTTGTGGGTCCGAGAGTTCTTCGGCCTCGGGGTCCAAGCCGTTGTCGAAGGCTAAAAAGCCGACGACAACGGCCGCGGATACCCACGTCGTTGGGCTCGCGGACGCCCAGCGACAGGTGGACCTGGCACGGAAGGTGCAGCTCCAGCAAGAGCTGGAGGAGCGGGTTGCCGCCAAAGAGAAGCGTGCGTACGTCGCCCGGGCCAAGTCCGGGTACGGTGCGTCCCGGGTTGTGTACGCGGACCACTCTTTGGCGGAACTGGAAAGGATGGCGGAGGAGGACAAGGAGGAGATTGTCGAGGTCGCCTCTAAGTCCTCCAACCTGAAGGGCACCTTCCAGAAGGCCCTGAAATGTCGGGCCGCGAGCATGCGCGGGGTCGTCGCTGAACTGGTTCAGCGGACGGCCTCTGACGAGACGCGGCAACTGCAGGCGAGGGTGGATCGCCTGCAGTCAGAAGTCAACCAGCTTCGTCAGAAGCTGGCTGAAGCCACGGCCCGGCCTCAACAGGCCGAGGTGGGCCCTGTGGCAGAGGGCCCTGCCTCGGCCCAGCCACCACGGGCTAAGGCGAGCCCTGCAGTAGAGGGCCCCTCCTCCAACCTTGAGGATATCATCCGCAAGGTGATAATGGAGGAGAGGGCCTTCACGAGAGCCTGCCTGGCAGGCATCGAGGACCGGCTCCTGCCGGAAAAAAGCCTCCGGCCGCCGCTTGCGGCGGATAAGAGGCAAAGCCGGCCGGGGCCGTCCTCCTCCTCCCAGGTGGAAGACGTGGCCCTTCTCCCGTCGACCACTCCGTCCAACGAGTGGACGAAAGTGGGCCGGAAGGGGAAGGGTAAAGGGAAGAAGTCGGCAGCGGCCGTCCCTGCCGTCCCTGCCGTCCCCGCCACCCCCGCACCCAGCCAGTCGCAGACGACCGGCAAGGGCAAGGGCAAAGGGAAAGGGAGAGCTGGAAAGGGGCAGTTGGTCCCCCCTAAGACTGCAGCCGTCGTGGTGACGCTCACCGCGGAGGCTGCGGGGCGAGGGGAGACCTACGCCTCCATCTTGGTGCGGGCGCGCAGCAATGCCGATCCCACTCAGCTGGGGATCGGCAGTGTGTCGTGCCGGCGGACGCAGGCCGGGGCTCGAATTTTCGAGTTCCCGGGGGCCGAGGGGAGCGCCCGCGCTGACCTCTTTGCAGCCAAGCTGCAAGAGGTCATCGCGGACTCTGCCAAGGTGGCCCGGCCGGTCAAGTCGGCGGAAATCGAGGTGACGGAGTTGGATGACTCCGTCACCAAGGAGGAGGTGGTGGCGGCGGTCGCAGCGGTAGGGGGCTGTGGCGCCGCGGCGGTTCAAGGCCGGGACATAAGGCCCGGCCGCGGCGGAATGGGCACCATCCGCCTCGAGTGCCCGGTCGCAGCTGCCAAAGCCGTCCTTGCGAAAGGACGGCTTCAAGTCGGATTCAGCTCGGGCGCAGTCCGGGCACTCGAGGAGCAGCCTCTGCGGTGTTTCCGGTGCTTCGGCATCGGCCACACCCGGCCCCTGTGTCCGTCCAAGGTTGACAGGACGGACACATGCTACCGCTGCGGCAAGGAGGGCCACAAAGCCGCCTCCTGCCAGGCCGCCACGCCGCACTGCGCGGTGTGTGCCGCCAGTGGCCGCCGGGCAGGCCACGTCATGAAGGGGAGGAAGTGCAATCCCCCCCCTAAGCGTGGCAAAGCGCAGGCGCCGACCGGGCCTGCACCTGCTGCTGCCGCTGATACCGCCGTTCCTGCGGCGGCTGCGGAGGAGGGTGCGATGTCCGACTGATGGCCACGGTCGAACATCGCATCCTTCAGGCGAACACCAACCACTGCAGGACGGCCCAGGATCTGCTGATGCAGACCATGGCTGAGTGGTTGGTGGACTTGGCGGTGGTCGCCGAACCCTACTCGGTCCCTGGCCGTTGGCTGGGCGACCGGGACGGCTTGGTGGCGTTGGTGGCGCGGTCTTCCACAGACTCCCCTCCCCTCTCGCTCTTAGAGAGGAGACCGGGATACGTGGCCGCCGCGTGGGGAGAGATAGCGATGGTAGGGGTGTATTTCTCCCCAAACCGCCCTCTCTCGGACTTTGAGGATTTCCTCGAGATCCTCACTGCTGTCGTAGGGAGGGCGGCACCACGCCAGGTCGTGGTGTTGGGCGACCTAAACGCCAAGTCGGTGGCCTGGGGCAACCCGGTCGCCGGGTGCAACGTCCGGGGACGCGCCGTCGAGTTTTGGGCGGCCTCGTGCGGTGTGTCCTTCCTCAACAGGGGGGCGGTCCACACGTGTGTGCGGCAACAGGGCGGGTCGGTGGTGGACGTCTCGTTCGCCACCCCCGCGCTTGCCGCCCGCGTCGTGAACTGGCGGGTGGAGCTGGTGGAGACCTTGTCGGACCACCGTTATGTGCGGTTCGACATCTCCACACAGCGGGGAGGGGGGACGGCCCGCGCTGGGCAATCTCCCTTCCCGCGGTGGGCGCTCACCCGCCTGGACCGGGAGGCAGCCAAGGAGGCCGCCTTCCTCCAGGACTGGCTGTCGCCTCCCCCTGTCGAGGAGGTCCCGGACGTGGACGCCGCAGCGGTCCGGCTGCGGGGGTCCTTGACCGAGGTGTGCAACTCCAGCATGCCTCGGTCTCGCCGTCCGCCTCCCCGTCGCGCCGTGTACTGGTGGACGGGGGAGCTGGCGGGGCTCCGGGCCGCCTGCGTGGCGGCCAGAAGGGCCTACGCGAGGAGCCGACGGCGCAGCGCCCAAAACCGAGTCCGGGCAGAGGAGGACCGCCTGTACGCCTCTTACCGAGAGGCTACGGTGGCCCTCAAGTCTGCGATGGGCGCTGCGCAAGACTCGGCGAGGGCCGAGATGCTGGAGGGTCTCGACAGAGATCCCTATGGGAGGCCATATAAGGCGGCGCGGAACCAGCTCCGCCCCTATGGTCCCCCACTGTCGGAGACCCTCGAGCCAGCGTTGCTGGATGGGGTGGTCCGGTCCCTGTTTCCGCGCAGGACCGACTTCACCCCTCCAGCGATGGATCCCCCGCAAGGGGCGGCTCCACCGGAGGCGGAGGTGCCCCCGGTCACGGCGGCGGAATTCTGCGCGGGGATTCTGAGCCTCCGCGCGAAGAAGACCGCCCCCGGACCGGACGGCGTCCCCGCACGGGTGGTGGCGATTGCCGCCACCCAAATGGAGGCCAGGTTTCGGGACCTCTTCAGCGCGTGTTTTACGGCTGGGAGGTTCCCGAAACTGTGGAAGGAGGGGCAGTTGTGCCTCCTCCGAAAGGCGGGTCGCCCGGTGGACTCCCCCTCGGCATACCGGCCCATCGTTCTGCTCGATGAGGTCGGTAAACTGTTCGAGGGGATCGTCGCCGGGAGGCTGGACAGCCACCTGCGGGGGGTAGGGCCGGATCTGTCGGACGCCCAATTCGGTTTCCGTCGTGGGCGTTCGACGATCGACGCGCTGGCCCTACTCAAGGGCCAGGTGAAGGAGGCGGTGGAGGCGGGGGACGGAGTGCTGGCGGTGTCATTCGACATTGCCAACGCCTTCAACTCCGTCCCCCACTCGACGATATTGGAGGCGCTCCGGTATCACGGAGTGCCCCAATACCTGCGGGACCTCCTGGCCGACTACTTGGAGGGCCGAGAGGTCCTCCTCGTGGACAAGTCGGCCACGGTGAGGCGGTACGGCGCAGAGTCCGGTGTTCCACAGGGATCGGTGCTAGGCCCCCCCTTGTGGAACATCGGGTTCGACTGGCTGCTGCGGGGTGCCCTCCTCCCGGGCACGAGTGTCATCTGCTACGCGGATGACACTCTGCTCACTGCCCGGGGGAGGAACTTTGCCGACGCGGCCATTCTGGCCTCGGCTGGCGGGTCCTTGGTGGCAGAAAGGATCCGCCGCCTGGGATTGAGGGTGGCGCTGCACAAAACGGAGGCCGTGTTCTTTCGCGGTCCCCGGCAGCGCTGCCCTGCCGACGCCCACATCGTCGTGGAGGGCGTCCGTATAGGGGTCCAGCCCCAGATGAAATATTTGGGGCTGGTGCTGGACGACAGGTGGCGCTTCGGCCCGCATTTCAGCGGGCTGTCGACGCGCCTGTTGAAGGCCGCGGACGCCCTCTCATGGCTCCTCCCAAACCTGGGGGGGCCCAAAGCAAAGTGCCGGCGCCTCTATGCCGGCATTTTGCGGAGCATGGCCCTCTACGGGGCTCCCATCTGGGCGGACTCCCTCCATAGGAGGGAGAATGCTACCGCCATCCGCAGGCCCCAGCGGGCTATTGCACAGCGGGTGGCGAGGGCCTACCGCTCAGTGGGCTTTTCGGCGGCGTGCGCTCTGGCCGGCACCCCTCCTTGGGAGCTGGAGGCGTGGGTGCTCGCCAGAGTGTACGAGTGGACGGCGCGCCGAAAAGCGCTCGGGGAGCGCCCCACGGGCGAAGAGCGGGAGGCGGTGCGGCGAGAGGCGAAGGACGCCATCGTCCTCCATTGGACGGAGGACCTCGCCAGCGCCGCCTTTGGCCGCCGGACGTTGGACGCGCTCGGTCCGGTCCTGAAGGGCTGGCTCGAGCGGTCCCACGGTTTCCTCTCTTTCCGTCTGGTGCAGGTGTTATCCGGACACGGCTGTTTCGGATCGCACCTGCACCGGATCGGGAGGGAGGAGACCCCGGAGTGCCACGACTGCGGCGCGGCGGAAGACACGGCGCAGCACACCCTCGAGGTGTGCCCGGCGTGGTCCGAGCTGCGCCGCGGTCTGACCGCGGTGGTCAGACCGGACCTCTCGCTTCCCGGCGTGGTCGACGCCATGCTGGGGAGTGAGCAGGCCTGGTCGGCGGTAGCCTCCTTTTGCGAGGACGTGATGTCGCAAAAGGAGGAGGCGGAGCGCGCGCGGGAGGACGACCCTCTCGCTGCGCCGCTCCGCAGACGAAGAAGGGGGAGAAGGCGTCGTGCCCTCCCTCCTCATGGTGACGGGCGGGCGACAGGCGCGGGGGTGCCTTCGCCCGCATTGCACCCGTCACCTTCGTCGGTCATTCCCGACCCCCCACACCCGTGAGGGTGTGAGGGGGTCCGCCTAGCAATCGTCGGCGGAGGACTGGAAGTAAAGGCTGTGCCGGTTTCCCAGTCCCCCGCCACTGTGACGAAGCGGGAATGCGCTGGGTCGTTTTAGTGGGTATACCGGGTCCGCCCGGGGAGTCCCACATACCCCTCCCGTCCCCCGACGGGTGGGCATGCGTAACGCATTTTTTCCCAGCGTAAAAAAAAAAAAAAAAAAAAAAAAAAAAAAAAAAAAAAAAAAAAAAAAGGTTAGGTTAGGTTAGGTTAGGTTAGGTTCAGAATCCGGTGTTCCACAGGGGTCGGTGCTAGGCCCCCCCTTGTGGAACATCGGGTTCAACTGGCTGCTGCGGGGTGCCCTCCTCCCGGGCACGAGTGTCATCTGCTACGCGGATGACACTCTGCTCACTGCCCGGGGGAGGAACTTTGCCGACGCGGCCATTCTGGCCTCGGCTGGCGGGTCCTTGGTGGCAGAAAGGATCCGCCGCCTGGGATTGAGGGTGGCGCTGCACAAAACGGAGGCCGTGTTCTTTCGCGGTCCCCGGCAGCGCTGCCCTGCCGACGCCCACATCGTAGTGGAGGGCGTCCGTATAGGGGTCCAGCCCCAGATGAAATATCTGGGGCTGGTGCTGGACGACAGGTGGCGCTTCGGCCCGCATTTCAGCGGGCTGTCGACGCGCCTGTTGAAGGCCGCGGACGCCCTCTCATGGCTCCTCCCGAACCTGGGGGGGCCCAAGGCAAAGTGCCGGCGCCTCTATGCCGGCATTTTGCGGAGCATGGCCCTCTACGGGGCTCCCATCTGGGCGGACTCCCTCCATAGGAGGGAGAATGCTGCCGCCATCCGCAGGCCCCAGCGGGCTATTGCACAGCGGGTGGCGAGGGCCTACCGCTCAGTGGGCTTTTCGGCGGCGTGCGCTCTGGCCGGCACCCCTCCTTGGGAGCTGGAGGCGTGGGTGCTCGCCAGAGTGTACGAGTGGACGGCGCGCCGAAAGGCGCTCGGGGAGCGCCCCACGGGCGAAGAGCGGGAGGCGGTGCGGCGAGAGGCGAAGGACGCCATCGTCCTCCATTGGACGGAGGACCTCGCCAGCGCCGCCTTTGGCCGCCGGACGTTGGACGCGCTCGGTCCGGTCCTGAAGGGCTGGCTCGAGCGGTCCCACGGTTTCCTCTCTTTCCGTCTGGTGCAGGTGTTATCCGGACATGGCTGTTTCGGATCGCACCTGCACCGGATCGGGAGGGAGGAGACCCCGGCGTGCCACGACTGCGGCGTGGCGGAGGACACGGCGCAGCACACCCTCGAGGTGTGCCCGGCGTGGTCCGAGCTGCGCCGCGGTCTGACCGCGGTGGTCGGACCGGACCTCTCGCTTCCCGGCGTGGTCGACGCCATGCTGGGGAGTGAGGAGGCCTGGTCGGCGGTAGCCTCCTTTTGCGAGGACGTGATGTCGCAAAAGGAGGAGGCGGAGCGCGCGCGGGAGGACGACCCTCTCGCTGCGCCGCTCCGCAGACGAAGAAGGGGGAGAAGGCGCCGTGCCCTCCCTCCTCATGGTGACGGGCGGGCGACAGGCGCGGGGGTGCCTTCGCCCGCATTGCACCCGTCACCTTCGTCGGTCATTCCCGACCCCCCACACCCGTGAGGGTGTGAGGGGGTCTGCCTGGCAATCGTCGGCGGAGGACTGGAAGTAAAGGCTGTGCCGGTTTCCCAGTCCCCCGCCACTCTGACGAAGCGGGAATGCGCTGGGTCGTTTTAGTGGGTATACCGGGTCCGCCCGGGGAGTCCCACATACCCCTCCCGTCCCCCGACGGGTGGGTATGCGTAATGCATTTTTTCCCAGCGTAAAAAAAAAAAAAAAAAAAAAAAAAAAAAAAAAAAAAAAAAAAAAAAAAAAAAAAAAAAAAAAAGGTTAGGTTAGGTTAGGTTGGGGGACCCCCCACAGAGCATACGTCCACGTCGTGTCCCCTGGAAACAGCCCAGTTCTGACCACCGTAACGGAGTGGCAGACTGGGACTGGCCAAAGTGCTCTGTGATCTAGTAGCGAATTTTAATCTTTTATTGCCTTGTCTCGACTACGATGCCTGGTACACCCTCGCGGGGCGCCCGCGGGCGGTTTTTAAAATCAAAAGGCTCTTCTCAGGGCCAACCCAAAGGCCCTTCTCAGGGCCAACCCAAAGGCCCTTCTCAGGGCCAACCCAAAGGCCCTTCTCAGGGCCACCCCGACGCACCAGCGTCAGAGTCTAGCCGCGCGCCGTCTGCGGCTAGTTATTTCGGAGGGGCGGAGTCGTCCGACAACGACTCGCTTGCTGGTGTGTCGGACGCGAGTGGCTCGCGGTCGCGGAAGCGGGTCTTCCGTAGTTGTGGGTCCGAGAGTTCTTCGGCTTCGGGGTCCAAGCCTTTGTCGAAGGCTAAAAAGCCGACGACGACGGCCGCGGATACCCACGTCGTTGGGCTCGCGGACGCCCAGCGCCAGGTAGACCTGGCCCGGAAAGTGCAGCTCCAACAAGAGCTGGAGGAGCGGGTTGCCGCCAAGGAGAAGCGTGCGTACGTCGCCCGGGCCAAGTCCGGGTACGGTGCGTCCCGGGTTGTGTACGCGGACCACTCTTTGGCGGAACTGCAAAGGATGGCGGAGGAGGACGAGGAGGAGATTGTGGAGGTCGCCTCTAAGTCCTCCAACCTAAAGGGCACTTTTCAAAAGGCCCTGAAGTGTCGGGCCGCGAGCTTGCGCGGAGTCGTCGCTGAACTCGTTCAGCGGACGGCCTCCGACGAGACGCAGCAACTGCAGGCGAGGGTGGATCGCCTGCAGTCTGAAGTCAACCAGCTTCGTCAGAAGCTGGCTGAAGCCACGGCCCGGCCTCAACAGGCCGAGGTGAGCCCTGTGGCAGAGGGCCCTGCCTCGGCCCAGCCACCACGGGCTAAGGCGAGCCCTGCAGTAGAGGGCCCCTCCTCCAACCTTGAGGATATCATCCGCAAGGTGATTATGGAGGAGAGGGCCTTCACGAGAGCCTGCCTGGCAGGCATCGAGGACCGGCTCCTGCCGGAAAAAAGCCTCCGGCCGCCGCTTGCGGCGGATAAGAGGCAAAGCCAGCCGGGGCCGTCCACCTCCTCCCAGGTGGAAGACGTGGCCCTTCTCCCGTCGACCACTCCGTCCAACGAGTGGACGAAAGTGGGCCGGAAGGGGAAGGGTAAAGGGAAGAAGTCGGCAGCGGCCGTCCCTGCCGTCCCTGCCGTCCCCGCCACCCCCGCACCCAGCCAGTCGCAGACGACCGGCAAGGGCAAGGGGAAAGGGAAAGGGAGAGGTGGAAAGGGGCAGTTGGTCCCCCCTAAGACTGCAGCCGTCGTGGTGACGCTCACCGCGGAGGCTGCGGGGCGAGGGGAGACTTACGCCTCCATCTTGGTGCGGGCGCGCGGCAATGCCGATCCCACTCAGCTGGGGATCGGCAGTGTGTCGTGCCGGCGGACGCAGGCCGGGGCTCGAATCTTCGAGTTCCCGGGGGCCGAGGGGAGCGCCCGCGCTGACCTCTTTGCAGCCAAGCTGCAAGAGGTCATCGCGGACTCTGCCAAGGTGGCCCGGCCGGTCAAGTCGGCGGCCATCGAAGTGACGGAGTTGGATGACTCCGTCACCAAGGAGGAGGTGGTGGCGGCGGTCGCAGCGGTAGGGGGCTGTGGCGCCGCGGCGGTCCAAGGCCGGGACATAAGGCCCGGCCGCGGCGGAATGGGCACCATCCGCCTCGAGTGCCCAGTCGCAGCTGCCAAAGCCGTCCTTGCGAAAGGACGGCTTCAAGTCGGGTTCAGCTCGGGCGCAGTCCGGGCACTCGAGGAGCAGCCTCTGCGGTGTTTCCGGTGCTTCGGCATCGGCCACACCCGGCCCCTGTGTCCGTCCAAGGTTGACAGGACGGACACATGCTACCGCTGCGGCAAGGAGGGCCACAAAGCCGCCTCCTGCCAGGCCGCCACGCCGCACTGCGCGGTGTGTGCCGCCAGTGGCCGCCGGGCAGGCCACGTCATGAAGGGGAGGAAGTGCAATCCCCCCCCTAAGCGTGGCAAAGCGCAGGCGCCGACCGGGCCTGCACCTGCTGCTGCCGCTAACACCGCCGTTCCTGCGGCGGCTGCGGAGGAGGTTGCGATGTCCGACTGATGGCCACGGTCGAACATCGCATCCTTCAGGCGAACACCAACCACTGCAGGACAGCCCAGGATCTGCTGATGCAGACCATGGCTGAGTGGTTGGTGGACTTGGCGGTGGTCGCCGAACCCTACTCGGTCCCTGGCCGTTGGCTGGGCGACCGGGACGGCTTGGTGGCGTTGGTGGCGCGGTCTTCCACAGACTCCCCTCCCCTCTCGCTCTTAGAGAGGGGACCGGGATACGTGGCCGCCGCGTGGGGAGAGATCGCGATGGTGGGGGTGTATTTCTCCCCAAACCGCCCTCTCTCGGACTTTGAGGATTTCCTCGAGATCCTCACTGCTGTCGTAGGGAGGGCGGCACCACGCCAGGTCGTGGTGTTAGGCGACCTAAACGCCAAGTCGGTGGCCTGGGGCAACCCGGTCGCCGGGTGCAACGTCCGGGGACGTGCCGTCGAGTTTTGGGCGGCCTCGTGCGGTGTGTCCCTCCTCAACAGGGGGGCGGTCCACACGTGTGTGCGGCAACAGGGCGGGTCGGTGGTGGACGTCTCGTTCGCCACCCCCGCGCTTGCCGCCCGCGTCGTGAACTGGCGGGTGGAGCTGGTGGAGACCTTGTCGGACCACCGTTATGTGCGGTTCGACATCTCCACCCAGCGGGGAGGGGGGACGGCCCGCGCTGGGCAATCTCCCTTCCCGCGGTGGGCGCTCACCCGCCTTGACCGGGAGGCAGCCAAGGAGGCCGCCTTCCTCCAGGACTGGCTGTCGCCTCCCCCTGTCGAGGAGGTCCCGGACGTGGACGCCGCAGCGGTCAGGCTGCGGGGGTCCTTGACCGAGGTGTGCAACTCCAGCATGCCTCGGTCTCGCCGTCCGCCTCCCCGTCGCGCCGTGTACTGGTGGACGGAGGAGCTGGCGGGGCTCCGGGCCACCTGCGTGGCGGCCAGAAGGGCCTACGCGCGGAGCCGACGGCGCAGCGCCCAAAACCGAGTCCGGGCAGAGGAGGACCGCCTGTACGCCTCTTACCGAGAGGCTACGGTGGCCCTCAAGTCTGCGATGGGCGCTGCGCAAGACTCGGCGAGGGCCGAGATGCTGGAGGGTCTCGACAGAGATCCCTATGGGAGGCCATATAAGGCGGCGCGGAACCAGCTCCGCCCCTATGGTCCCCCACTGTCGGAGACCCTCGAGCCAGCGTTGCTGGATGGGGTGGTTCGGTCCCTGTTTCCGCGCAGGACCGACTTCACCCCACCAGCGATGGATCCCCCGCAAGGGGCGGCTCCGCCGGAGGCAGAGGTGCCCCCGGTCACGGCGGCGGAATTCTACGCGGGGGTTCTGAGCCTCCGCGCGAAGAAGACCGCCCCCGGACCGGACGGCGTCCCCGCACGGGTGGTGGCGATCGCCGCCACCCAAATGGAGGCCAGGTTTCGGGACCTCTTCAGCGCGTGTTTTACGGCTGGGAGGTTCCCGAAACTGTGGAAGGAGGGGCAGCTTTGCCTGCTCCGAAAGGAGGGTCGCCCGGTGGACTCCCCCTCGGCATACCGGCCCATCGTTCTGCTCGATGAGGTCGGTAAACTGTTCGAGGGGATCGTCGCCGGGAGGCTGGAGAGCCACCTGCGGGGGGTAGGGCCGGATCTGTCGGACGCCCAATTCGGGTTCCGTCGTGGGCGTTCGACGATCGACGCGCTGGCCCTACTCAAGGGCCAGGTGAAGGAGGCGGTGGAGGCGGGGGACGGAGTGCTGGCGGTGTCATTCGACATTGCCAACGCCTTCAACTCCGTCCCCCACTCGACGATATTGGAGGCGCTCCGGTATCACGGAGTGCCCCAATACCTGCGGGACCTCCTGGCCGACTACTTGGAGGGCCGAGAGGTCCTCCTCGTGGACAAATCGGCCACGGTGAGGCGGTACGGCGCAGAGTCCGGTGTTCCACAGGGGTCGGTGCTAGGCCCCCCCTTGTGGAACATCGGGTTCAACTGGCTGCTGCGGGGTGCCCTCCTCCCGGGCACGAGTGTCATCTGCTACGCGGATGACACTCTGCTCACTGCCCGGGGGAGGAACTTTGCCGACGCGGCCATTCTGGCCTCGGCTGGCGGGTCCTTGGTGGCAGAAAGGATCCGCCGCCTGGGATTGAGGGTGGCGCTGCACAAAACGGAGGCCGTGTTCTTTCGCGGTCCCCGGCAGCGCTGCCCTGCCGACGCCCACATCGTCGTGGAGGGCGTCCGTATAGGGGTCCAGCCCCAGATGAAATATCTGGGACTGGTGCTGGACGACAGGTGGCGCTTCGGCCCGCATTTCAGCGGGCTGTCGACGCGCTTGTTGAAGGCCGCGGACGCCCTCTCATGGCTCCTCCCAAACCTGGGGGGACCAAAAGCAAAGTGCCGGCGCCTCTATGCCGGCATTTTGCGGAGCATGGCCCTCTACGGGGCTCCCATCTGGGCGGACTCCCTCCATAGGAGGGAGAATGCTACCGCCATCCGCAGGCCCCAGCGGGCTATTGCACAGCGGGTGGCGAGGGCCTACCGCTCAGTGGGCTTTTCGGCGGCGTGCGCTCTGGCCGGCACCCCTCCTTGGGAGCTGGAGGCGTGGGTGCTCGCCAGAGTGTACGAGTGGACGGCGCGCCGAAAGGCGCTCGGGGAGCGCCCCACGGGCGAAGAGCGGGAGGCGGTGCGGCGAGAGGCGAAGGACGCCATCGTCCTCCATTGGACGGAGGACCTCGCCAGCGCCGCCTTTGGCCGCCGGACGTTGGACGCGCTCGGTCCGGTCCTGAAGGGCTGGCTCGAGCGGTCCCACGGTTTCCTCTCTTTCCGTCTGGTGCAGGTGTTATCCGGACACGGCTGTTTCGGATCGCACCTGCACCGGATCGGGAGGGAGGAGACCCCGGAGTGCCACGACTGCGGCGCGGCGGAAGACACGGCGCAGCACACCCTCGAGGTGTGCCCGGCGTGGTCCGAGCTGCGCCGCGGTCTGACCGCGGTGGTCGGACCGGACCTCTCGCTTCCCGGCGTGGTCGACGCCATGCTGGGGAGTGAGGAGGCCTGGTCGGCGGTGGCCTCCTTTTGCGAGGACGTGATGTCGCAAAAGGAGGAGGCGGAGCGCGCGCGGGAGGACGACCCTCTCGCTGCGCCGCTCCACAGACGAAGAAGGGGGAGAAGGCGTCGTGCCCTCCCTCCTCATGGTGACGGGCGGGCGACAGGCGCGGGGGTGCCTTCGTCCGCATTGCACCCGTCACCTTCGTCGGTCATTCCCGACCCCCCACACCCGTGAGGGTGTGAGGGGGTCCGCCTTGCAATCGTCGGCGGAGGACTGGAAGTAAAGGCTGTGCCGGTTTCCCAGTCCCCCGCCACTCTGACGAAGCGGGAATGCGCTGGGTCGTTTTAGTGGGTATACCGGGTCCGCCCGGGGAGTCCCACATACCCCTCCCGTCCCCCGACGGGTGGGTATGCGTAACGCATTTTTTCCCAGCGTAAAAAAAAAAAAAAAAAAAAAAAAAAAAAAAAAAAAAAAAGGTTTTTTTTTTTTTTTTTTTTTTTTTTTTTTTTTCCTGTCCGGGCGCAAGGCCCGGCCCGCGAGCTAACCTCTAAACTAATTAGAGTCCTTACTTAACTAATTGGTGAATGGGATTGGGCTGCGGGATTTATTTATTTATTCGTTTCCTTTACTTTATTAAAGATACATCTTGTCCTTATATTTTTACGTAAAAACCAATATCTTGGTGTTCTCATATCTTATATCTATTTTATACATTTACTTATTATAGTCATCAATAGTTCCAGATGGGATAACAATTTACTGGCTTTCTTGCTCATATTTTCTTATTCTTATACATTATTTCTTATCTACTTAATTTTTGCCTTAATTTTCTAATATCTTATATTATATTCTTATACATATTTATTTAAGTGGGACTAAGAGTTTTTCTTTTTCTTACTTATCATACCTATTTTTCTGAATTTATACATTTGTTTATTTGTTTTCTTTACTTTATTAGGGATACATCTTGTCCTCATGTTTTTACGTAAAACCAATATCTTGGTGTACACATATCTTATTTCTATTTTACACACTTACTTATTCTAGTCATTGCGTCAGTAGTTCCAAATGGGATAACAATTTACTGGCTTTCTTGCTCATATTTTTCTTATACAATCATTATTTCTTATCTACTTAATTTTTGCCTTAGTTTTCTAATATCTTATATTATATTCTTATACATATTTATTTAAGTGGGACTAAAAGTTTTTCTTTTTCTTATTTATCATACCTATTTTGTTCTTATACAATATGCTTCATTTTTCTTATTTTATACATTTATTTATTTTATGCTAAGCTATATATATTATACTAATATATGGATAGCATACCTTTGTTGTTCTATTTGTTTCTTTTTATTACTACACTTGCAACGTCTGTACAGTATGTAATGAACTTTTCTCTAGTCTTTTTATTCGATATTAAATCTGGGAAGTTTTCCGCAACAATTTTGCATTCCAGGACGTTCTCAACCTCGAGTCTTTTTAGGGCATGAACAGGGCAGTCGGTCAGGATATGTTCGACCGTTTCGGGTACTCCTGGCTGACAGATGCACGATGAGTCCTCTTTGCATCGGAATCTATTCAAATACTCCGAGAATCCACCGTGCCCCGTCAGTATTTGTGTCGTAGTGTTCGATGGAACCATTTGCCGGACTATTTTGTACGCGGCACAAGCGTCGGGAAAAAATAGCTTGGTTGTTTTTGCTCTAGCACTCTCTTTGTACCTTCGGTTCCATTCATCAATCGACTCCTTTCGGATTTGTCGCTTGATGAATGAGACCGGGCATTGGTCATAGTCGGGCTTTGTTTTCCGATGCAGAGCCGCATCCTTCGCCAGCTCATCCGCCCTTTCGTTGCCCGCTAGGCCCGCGTGCGCCTTGATCCAGAACAAAGACACAGTTTTGTTCTGGTCTTCAATGGCCCTGAGGTTCTTGCGGGTGTCTACCGCCAGAGGGTGCGTTGTACTGGGGTTTGCTATGGTCTCCAGGGCTGATCTGGAGTCGCTGTAGATGCCATAGCTCTCCTCGCTTCTCCGTTTAATTTCCTCGGTGGCTCGGCATACCGCGAGGAGTTCCGCCTGATATACTGTACAGTATGGAGCCAGTTTGAGTTTAATGGTCTTTACCTCGGTTGCACTATTCCACAGGCTGAGTGCTGCTCCGACCTTATCCTCAATTCGGCTACCATCGGTAAAGATCCGAATGGCTTGGTTGTTGTGGTTAGCCACCTGCTCTTGGTCTATCAGGCTCACGAACTCCTTCGTGATATGCTTCCCCGGGTGAGGTATACTGGAGTATTCGACTCTTCGCTCAACCTCTCTGTCACCCGACCCCGGTCGGGATATCCCTCTCCTCGCCTCGTATAGAGCAGCTGCTTCTTGTATGCGAAGGTCAAGTGGCAATATTCCAGCCAGTATAAGCGCTGAGTGAAGAGAGGTCGTGCGATACGCCCCGCACAGTTTTTGAGCAAAACCCCTCTGGACGGCATTAAGGTGACGCTGAACTCCCAACTTTTTCGATGCTGAGGACCATGCCGCCGCGGCATAGGTGATGATGGGCTCCACTGTAGCGGTGTAGATGGTGCGGACTACTTCAGGGTGGAGGCCCCAGCTCACCTTAGCAGCTCTCGACAGCTGTTTGTAGACGCCAAGTGCCTTTTTGCAAACGTTAGCCGTGTGGCTATTAAAGGTTAACCCGGCGTCGACTGTGAGTCCCAAGATCTTAATTTCCGAGGACATTCCAATGTCGATCCCTCCCATGGTCAGGTGTGGCGTGTCATATTTAAGCTTTCTGGTAATTATCATGGCACATGTTTTGTGTGGCGCAAACCTGAGCTTATTCATGACACCCCACTCCCGAACATGTTCGAGAGCAGCATTGGCCTGTCCCTGGATTTCCAGGGCTGTCTCTCCCGAAAACACCAGCACCACATCATCCGCAAATGCCTGGCAGTAGTGGCCTTGCTGCATGAGACTCTCCAGTAGTGGGTTCAACAAGAGATTCCAGAGGATGGGTCCGCCTATTGATCCCTGGACACACCCCTTATTTGTACTTTTTGCATGCTCATGGCCAGCATACCTTACCCTGACCTTCCGGTCACTAAGGTAGCTGGCTATCATTCTCCTGAGATTCGCAGGGCACTTTTCCTCCGCCAGTCTGACCTTTATGGCCGGCCACCACGCACTGTCAAAGGCTCCCTCTATATCCAGAGAGACCATAGTGATGAGCTTCTTCTCCTTGAGTTTGCCTCTCACGTGGGTTATCAGGTCATACAGGGAGTCTTCCGTGCTTCTCTGTGGCATGAAGCCATACTGACGGGGACTTATCCGGGGCGCCAGGTACCAAACCAGCCTTCTGACAATCATCTTCTCAAGTATTTTACCCATTACCGGTAACAGTCCAATTGGCCTGTAAGACTTGGGACTGGTGTAGTTGTCCTTCCCCGGTTTTCTCAGCACCACCACGGCGGCCTCCTTCCATGATGTGGGGAAATGTGCCAGTTGCCAGCACTTATTTAACAGGGCCAGGTGGAGTTCCGTGTCTCGGAATATTACACGCTGGCAGATATCGGCTGTGAAGCCATCGAGTCCGGGTGCCTTCTTTGGATTGAAGCTCTCCGTCGCGAACCTGAGCTCCTCCGTCGTAAACTCCGGGTCATGGGTCTCATCATGGCTCCAGTCGTTTGCTCGGTCAGCAAGAGCTCTGGTTCGCTGATGGTCTGGGCTATCCTCCTCCTCTGCGTCCTCCGGGTAGAACGTATCTGCCAGTAGTTTCGCAGACCCTTCTTGCCCCACATCCTTCCCATTCCATACCAAGGGCACATCCTCCTGCCTCTTAGTTGTGTTTTTTATAACCCTGTAGATACCTTCCCAGACCCCTTCCTTGTCCTGTTTTTGGCAAAATCCCTTCCAACTCTCAGTGGAGCGTTTCTTATCCTCCATTTCATATTTCTGTTTCTTTTCCAGATACCTCGCGATTACACCATCTCTGCGTGACGGCGCCGCGCATCGGATTCTTCTCTTCATGGTAGCGACTTCGCGCTTCATTGCCTCGAGTTCCTCGGACCACCACGGCACGGTAAGTTGTTGGTTTTCTGTTTTCTTTGGTATTGCTTCGTTACATGCTATTGTTATTGTTTCTGTGTATTTTTGAATTATGTTGTCTAACTGTTCCCTATTATTTATTTGTTCTAAGTGTTGTATGTTAATTCCATTTATTATTTTTGATTGGTCCAGTTTTTCATAAAACCTTTCCCAATTCGCTTTCTTTGTATTGAATATTCTGGTTGTTCTTTTGATGTTTATGCCTTTCCCTCTTTTTAATTTAATTTTTATGATTATGCCGTTGTGGTCCGAGCTCGTTAGATCTTCGGCCACCGTCCATTCCTCCACCAATTCGAGAAGATCTTCCGTGCACAAGGTCACGTCCACGTGACTTGTTAATCTACGGCCGCCTCTGATGGTGTCAAAGGTGGGTTTATTCCCGCTGTTCAGTATCTGTAGGTCTAGCTCCCCGATCATTCCAGCCATTTTATCGCCTCTGTCGTCGATGACACTGCTTCCCCACCACACGCTTTTAGCGTTGGCGTCCCCTCCAACGATAGCTTTTCTGGGTTTTAGTTCATTCATCGCCGCTGTTATATGATCCAAGTATGGCTCTATGGGTTGGTCCGGCTCAAAGTAGTACGAGACGGCGAGCATCTCCCATGTACTCGTACGCAGCTTGACCACCACGACGTTGTCTGTGGTGAATCTGGGACACTGTATGACGTCGATGTCATCGTTAAACACGATTATCGCCGCCTTTACAGTGCCCTGGCCGCAGTCCGAGTTCTGGTAGACCCTAGCCCCCCCGTACGACTTCATCATCCTTGTCCTTCCCACATATGGCTCCTGGACCAATGCGATGACTATTCCACGCTTTTTAGCCTCGAGCATGAGCTCGTTGGTCGCCAGTTGCTTTCGTTGGAGGTTGGCCTGCGCTATGGTGTACGTCTGAGAAGCTGTCGTTCGTATCACCCC
Organism: Standfussiana lucernea; assembly: GCA_964057025.1. Taxonomy (NCBI): domain Eukaryota; kingdom Metazoa; phylum Arthropoda; class Insecta; order Lepidoptera; family Noctuidae; genus Standfussiana; species Standfussiana lucernea. Next base: position 43,139 of record CAXKUT010000123.1, on the reverse strand, counting down.
TGGGACCACCTTAGCAATATGCTATTGCGGCCCGCGCCAGTGCGTTCCATTACTTGCGCACCGGGCATTCTTGGCTGTAGACCGTGTGTCCTGTGTCCTCATGTTTTTCCCTGACACAGTTCTTGCACGTTGGCCTATCTCCCATTTTCAACCCAGTGCACTCGGCTTTGAGATGAGGCCCCCCACAGTAATTGCACAGATCTATGGACTCCGTGCACAGTTTTCTGCCGTGCCCATACGCCAAACACCTTGTGCATTGGATTAGTGGTGACTGGTCCTGGACTCTAACGCACTGCAGGTCTATGAAGATTCTGCCGGCCGTGGTTAGTCTCTGCCACAACTTCGGTGTCACCTGTAGAATGACATGGCTCTCCAGCGGATTCCGTGCCCTTCTCCGGTATTTCACGCTGGCAGTTGCCTCCTCAGCCGTCAGATCTCCCAGCAGGCGCGCGTTTTGAGTCTTAATTGCAGTTAAGATGTCCTCGTCGCTATTATAGGACAAGAGGTCCTTGATTATTACAAGTGGGTTTCGATTTTTGGCTTCTTCCACTTTTAGGTGTTTGTCCTTCAAGAGTTGGGCTGTTGTCTTGGCCATCTCTTCTTTACTGTTAAAGCTCAGTATGACCCTCTTGTCCTTGACTTTGCGGACCCTCTCAATCTGCAGGCCACTCTTCTTCGCGTCCAGTACCTCCTTGACCCTGCCAACCACCTCCGCGCTGGTGTCCATTGTGACGTCGGACGACACAATGACTGCGTGTTTGGGTTTTTGACCCCAGGTGGTTTGGGGTGCGGTCAGGGCCTCCGCATAGGTGGGGGTCGTCTCTTTCATCTCGGAGAGCATTTTCCCCATCCCCTTGGTGGTCTCATCTAGCGTCCGGATTTCTCTTAGGATATCTTCATCCCTGCTTCGTTCAGTGTTAACCTTCTGCTGTTCCATTAGAGCCTTTAGCTCCTTCATTCTTTTATTGGTTTCCCCAAGCAACTTCGAGTGCTCTTCTAAGCTCGTCACTAACGTGTTTCGCTCGGGGACAACAGAAAAGGTAGAAAAGGTAGCGTCGGTGGCAGCAGTTTCGGGCTCTCTCCTCTCTTTCACCCCTCCTGCGGTTTTTAATTTGGCGTCCCTTTCGGCTTCCTTAACTAGCTGAAACATTCGCTCCAGCTCTACGGTAAGGCCGTTTTTTATTTCCGTTTTTATGTTTCTTGACGAGCTCAGGTGTAATTTGGCTCTAGTCAAACATGCCCTCGCTTCGGCAGACCGATCCGCGTATTGTGCCTTTGGCGAAGTATCGGTTGGTTGCGTACGTGAAATAATTGTTTTGGCTGCTTTGGAAGGGCCAGCCTGTACCGTCTTGGTGGTTAAGGGGGGTGTCGCGTCAGTATCGGTGGACTTAGCTGCCTCCCACTCTCCGACGCTACGTCGGACATTTGGAGGGGATGGTCCAGATTTTGGTGGTGATTTGTTTGCACCACCCACTTGCTTGACTGGGGTTCTTATGCCAATCATTCTGTTAGAGATAAGCGTCAGCAATGCAAAAAAGTAAAAGTGTAAGTGTGTATAATAAAACAACAACAATAAAAATAAAAAATAAAAATAAAAATAAAAGTGCACTCACGATCGTATAAATCGTGAGTGCGGTCAGCCTAATAAATTAAATGGTCAATGAGCACAATACGGAAGAATTTTACAACAAACGGAGAGTTCTTGTTTCGTCGGTTGGGTAGAGTCAACTCTACTTATTCTCTATGTGCCGTGAACTGTGCTCGGTCTACTTATAACTAACTTAAATTAAGGGTGGAAAAATAAAATTTAAAATTTTGTTAGAGCTCTATGTAGAGTCTCTAGACTCTATCCAAAAAATTCTCCAGGCTGTGCCTTCCCGTATGTCGAAAACCCCGCAGCTCTAGCTCTCTCCGTTCGCGAGATATAAGCTGTTGAGTTTAGGGGTTGGAGTTACTACCCTGAAGGGGTGGTCTTGGAAACCTTTCTATACAGGTTATCTTTACTGTTTATATCTAAGCCGAGATACTAGTCAATAAATTTTTGGTGATACTAAAAACAAAAAATGATTTTAGGGGTAGGGGGTTGAGACCCTAGGGGTTGGGTGCGGGAGGGGTAGGAGTTTAAGGGTTAGGGTATGCGGAGCAGGGGGGTAGGTTAGGGAGGGGGGGTGAATTTTTTGGTTATTTTTGAGCTAGCATGCACGGTTTCCGAGATACGGGATATTTTTGAAAAATACTAATACCTAAACAAATTTATCTCTTTGCCGTTAAGCGGACTCGAGGGGTATACTAAAAGGGTTGTGAAAAGTCTAATTTTTATCTAATTCAGCCGGGAAAATTTTGGGTTATACTACCACCAAGTGTGGCGTCCGGTCCCGTAAGTCCCGAGGGGGTAGGTTTCTGGGACAATTTTTTATTAGCCCTCAAACATAGGGGTAGTTGTTTCTCAGCAACATCCGCCTGGTTTCGACCTTAGGGTTGAGATATCGATGCGGGAAAAAATATTGTGGAGTATGCCGCGGCCCAAATTTATTGACAAACCCCTTATCTTCCCCTTAGGAAATCCAGGAACCCAAAAGTTTTCCTGTTTTTCCCAAAAAACACGTCGGGGGTGGTTTTTTAGGGTGCCAATATGGAGGTCGACCTTATGATAGCTTCTCGTAAGAGAACCGATTTGTTGTTATTTTTTCGATATCTCGCTCCCCTGAGGCTCCAGGGGTTGTACAAACTTAAACGGTAATGCCGCCCGGCAGCCTTGTTCCACCTTAAATTCTATTTATAGTCTAACCTTAATCCTACTTACGATCTAAGTTCTTTGTTCCGCAGCTGAAGAACCGGCCCTTGCTGTCCCGGCTGTCCGAAGGTCCTCCGTTGCCTGCACCGCCCTCAGGACCCTGCCAAAGTTGGAGGGTGGCTGACAACTTTCTGCAAATGGCTCCTCGTGCAGAAACTTCGCGTCCTAGGGGGTTGGTCCGGAACAGTTTTCTTCCTAGGAGATGTTTTTCCTTCGGGAACTACCGCGAACAGGATGTAACTGGTACTTTCGGTACTTCTTGATGTATTTCTTGACGTCACAGGTTTCACCTTTCCGTACAAAATGTTTTGTAGCACAAAAACTACCCGTCAAAAAATTCTGGAATTTTGCACACTCGAAGGTCATAGGGTGGCGAACTTTTTGAGATCCCGAAAAGGTGACGTCATCGATCTTGTTTCAGCTCTGGATGGGGTCAAAGTTCGTGGTGTCTTTGTAGACCCTTATCTTCCCGTGGGAGGCTCCGATTTCGACGATCAGGGTGTCGGCTGACTTGTCTCGGGGCAATACACGCTGTTCAGCAGGTGAAATTTCACCCCGGCGTCGGGAACCAGGAGCTCGTGGCCACGTGGTTTTGGGTTTTTCTTTTGTATCTCGGTGAGTTTTCCCCGGAAAAATCCGGGATTTCGTCAGGTTGTAGCTGTCACCGGTGCGCTTCAAACTGCAGTCCAAGAAACATGGGTTACCGCTGAAAATCAGGCGGCGTTGCGTCTGGAGTACCCAATTTGTTGGTTAGGAATCCGTTTTTTGGACCTGGTGTCTCGTAGAGTGGTCCGATTTTCAAAATTCTTTCACGCACGGATAACACTTGCGAACGCGCACCTTTTGATATATAGCACTTGTATGTTTGCGTAAATTGACCCGTTTGTTCGATTTTTTCAACGCGGAGCGCACGTAAAAACGATCCGACCGCCACGAGAGCTGGGGGGGAACTGGTTAGGTTAGGTTAGGTTAGGTTTCCGCCTTGTTCGGCCCGAACCTGTCGGACGCCCAGTTCGGCTTTCGGGCAGGGCGTTCGACCATAGACGCCATCTTGCGGCTCAAGGTCGAGGCGAAGGATGCGGTTGCACAGGGTGGGGTGTTGTTGGCGGTGTCCTTAGACATTGCCAACGCGTTTAACACTCTGCCGTTCAGCTGCATTGCGGAGGCGCTTCGCTACCATCAGGTGCCCGTCTACCTGAGGCAGCTGGTAGCAGATTACCTGCAGGGGCGGTTCGTCTGCTACGAGGGACGCGACAGCCAAGTTGTGCGTAGGGCCGTCGCGTGCGGTGTTCCACAGGGGTCGGTTCTGGGTCCGCTCTTGTGGAACATCGGCTACGACTGGGCTTTGCGCAGTGTGCTCTCCCCCGGGCAGGGCGTCATTTGCTACGCTGACGACACTCTCGTCACGGCCCGGGGAGGGAACTTTGAAGAAGCGGCACGCTTTGCTGTCGAGGCCGCGTCCCTCGTCGTGGGACGAATTGAGGCACTGGGCCTCAGGGTGGCCCTTGAAAAGACGGAGGCCCTGGTATTTCACGCGCCCCGACGCCAACCACCAGCTAGCGCACACCTCTCTATTGGTGGTGCAACAATAGCGGTACGGGAAAGCATGAAATATCTGGGCCTGGTTTTGGACCGGAGGTGGAACTTCGGCGAGCATTTTGCTCAGCTTGCGCCGAAGCTGATCGGAACGGCGTCCGCCCTCAGCCGGCTACTGCCGAACCTGGGCGGACCAAACGTGGTTTGCCGACGGCTGTACACGGGGGTGATTCGCTCGATGGCACTATACGGTGCCCCAGTGTGGGCCGAGACTCTGACTGCACAGAACAAGGCTCTACTGCGGAGGCCGCAGAGAGTCATGGCAGTCAGGGTCATACGCGGTTACCGCACCATATCCGCGGAAGCGGCGTGCGCCTTGGCGGGCACACCCCCGTGGGATTTGGAGGCGCAAGTGCTCGCCGAAATATACCGGCGAGGCGCGGACCTGCAGGAGGAGAATGGCAGACGCCCGCCGCCTGAGCTGGTCATGAGGTGGCGTAGGGAGGCACAATCCCAAGCCCTGAGGCTGTGGAGGGTAAGGCTGGAAACGCCCAGTGCAGGTCACTGGACCGTAGGGGCTATCCAGCCGATCCTGGAGGAGTGGGTACGGAGGCGACACGGGACGTTGTCCTTCCGTCTGGTGCAGGTGTTGTCAGGGCATGGGTGCTTTGGCAAATACCTGCACAAGGTGGCTAGAAGGGAGGTAACTCCCGTGTGTCACCAGTGCGGCTGCAGCGAGGACACGGCTCTTCACACCCTCGAGCATTGTCCTGCTTGGGCGGTGCAGCGCCGTGATCTCGCGGCAGCAATCGGGGCAGACCTCTCCTTGCCGGCCGTGGCCAAGGCCATGGTCGACAGTAGGGGGGCATGGGAGGCGGTAACATCCTTCTGCGAGGACGTCATCTCGCAGAAGGAGGCGGCGGAGCGCGTCAGGGAGGAGGATTCTCTCGCTGACGCGATCCGTCGCAGGAGGACAGGGCGGCGCAGGAGGCGCCACGGCGACCTCATGCCGCCTTAAGAGGTGCCAGCGGGCGATAGATCGGGGAGTCTATCGTCGACGCATTGCACGGCCCTCATGAGTGGTGGCGATGTCTCAGGTGAGCCCGGACATCGCCAAAGGAGTTTGGAGCCCGGAGGCGGGCTGCGCTGGATGGGTCGCGAACGTCATGCGTAGCAGTTCTCGTGGCCCATCCGCCAAGGCGAAAGTAGGCTCACGGCGGTGTTTTTTAGTGGGTGCAAACCCCACATAACCAAACCGTCTCCCCGGACGGTGCGGTATGCGTTAGGCATTTTTCACCGCTTAAAAAAAAAAAAAAAAAAAAAAAAAAAAAAAAAGGTTTCCGCCTTGCAATCGTCGGCGGAGGACTGGAAGTAAAGGCTGTGCCGGTTTCCCAGTCCCCCGCCACTCTGACGAAGCGGGAATGCGCTGGGTCGTTTTAGTGGGTATACCGGGTCCGCCCGGGGAGTCCCACATACCCCTCCCGTCCCCCGACGGGTGGGTATGCGTAATGCATTTTTTCCCAGCGTAAAAAAAAAAAAAAAAAAAAAAAAAAGGTTAGGTTAGGTTAGGTTAGGTTAGGTTAGGTTGCGGGGGGGACCCCCCACAGAGCATACGTCCACGTCGTGTCCCCTGGAAACAGCCCAGTTCTGACCACCGTAACGGAGTGGCAGACTGGGACTGGCCAAAGTGCTCTGTGATCTCGTAGCGAATTTTTATCTGTTTTTATCTGCCTTGTGTTTCGCTGCTATGCCTGCAACACCCTCGCGGGACGCCTCCGGGCGGTTTTTAAAATCAAAAGGCCCTTCTCAGGGCCAACCCAAAGGCCCTTCTCAGGGCCAACCCAAAGGCCCTTCTCAGGGCCAACAAAAAGGCCCTTCTCAGGGCCACCCCGACGCACCAGCGTCAGAGCCTAGCCGCGCGCCGTCTGCGGCTAGTTATTTTGGAGGGGCGGAGTCGTCCGACAACGACTCGCTTGTTGGTGCGTCGGACGCGAGTGGCTCGCGGTCGCGGAAGCGGGTCTTCCGAAGTTGTGGGTCCGAGAGTTCTTCGGCCTCGGGGTCCAAGCCGTTGTCGAAGGCTAAAAAGCCGACGACAACGGCCGCGGATACCCACGTCGTTGGGCTCGCGGACGCCCAGCGCCAGGTAGACCTGGCACGGAAGGTCCAGCTCCAGCAAGAGCTGGAGGAGCGGGTTGCCGCCAAAGAGAAGCGTGCGTACGTCGCCCGCGCCAAGTCCGGGTACGGTGCGTCCCGGGTTGTGTACGCGGACCACTCTTTGGCGGAACTGCAAAGGATGGCGGAGGAGGACGAGGAGGAGATTGTGGAGGTCGCCTCTAAGTCCTCCAACCTGAAGGGCACGTTTCAGAAGGCCCTGAAGTGTCGGGCTGCGAGCTTGCGCGGAGTCGTCGCTGAACTCGTTCAGCGGACGGCCTCCGACGAGACGCGGCAACTGCAGGCGAGGGTGGATCGCCTGCAGTCGGAGGTCAACCAGCTTCGTCAGAAGCTGGCTGAAGCCACGGCCCGGCCTCAACAGGCCGAGGTGAGCCCTGTGGCAGAGGGCCCTGCCTCGGCCCAGCCACCACGGGCTAAGGCGAGCCCTGCAGTAGAGGGCCCCTCCTCCAACCTTGAGGATATCATCCGCAAGGTGATAATGGAGGAGAGGGCCTTCACGAGAGCCTGCCTGGCAGGCATCGAGGACCGGCTCCTGCCGGAAAAAAGCCTCCGGCCGCCGCTTGCGGCGGATAAGAGGCAAAGCCGGCCGGGGCCGTCCTCCTCCACCCAGGTGGAAGACGTGGCCCTTCTCCCTGCGACCACTCCGTCCAACGAGTGGACGAAAGTGGGCCGGGGCGGGAAAGGCAAAGGGAAGAAGTCGGCAGCGGCCGTCCCTGCCGTCCCTGCCGTCCCCGCCACCCCCGCACCCAGCCAGTCGCAGACGACCGGCAAGGGCAAGGGGAAAGGGAAAGGGAGAGGAAAAGGGCAGTTGGTCCCCCCTAAAACCGCGGCCGTCGTGGTGACGCTCACCGCGGAGGCTGCGGGGCGAGGGGAGACCTACGCCTCCATCTTGGCGCGGGCGCGCGGCAATGCCGATCCCACGCAACTGGGGATCGGCAGTGTGTCGTGCCGGCGGACGCAGGCCGGGGCTCGAATTTTCGAGTTCCCGGGGGCCGAGGGGAGCGCCCGCGCTGACCTCTTTGCAGCCAAGCTGCAGGAGGTCATCGCGGACTCTGCCAAGGTGGCCCGGCCGGTCAAGTCGGCGGAAATCGAGGTGACGGAGTTGGATGACTCCGTCACCAAGGAGGAGGTGGTGGCGGCGGTCGCAGCGGTAGGGGGCTGTGGCGCCGCGGCGGTCCAAGGCCGGGACATAAGGCCCGGCCGCGGCGGAATGGGCACCATCCGCCTCGAGTGCCCAGTCGCAGCTGCCAAAGCCGTCCTTGCGAAAGGACGGCTTCAAGTCGGGTTCAGCTCGGGCGCAGTCCGGGCACTCGAGGACCAGCCTCTGCGGTGTTTCCGGTGCTTCGGCATCGGCCACACCCGGCCCCTGTGTCCGTCCAAGGTTGACAGGACGGACACATGCTACCGCTGCGGCAAGGAGGGCCACAAAGCCGCCTCCTGCCAGGCCGCCACGCCGCACTGCGCGGTGTGTGCCGCCAGTGGCCGCCGGGCAGGCCACGTCATGAAGGGGAGGAAGTGCAATCCCCCCCCTAAGCGTGGCAAAGCGCAGGCGCCGACCGGGCCTGCACCTGCTGCTGCCGCTGATGCCGCCGTTCCTGCGGCGGCTGCGGAGGAGGGTGCGATGTCCGACTGATGGCCACGGTCGAACATCGCATCCTTCAGGCGAACACCAACCACTGCAGGACAGCCCAGGATCTGCTGATGCAGACCATGGCTGAGTGGTTGGTGGACTTGGCGGTGGTCGCCGAACCCTACTCGGTCCCTGGCCGTTGGCTGGGCGACCGGGACGGCTTGGTGGCGTTGGTGGCGCGGTCTTCCACAGACTCCCCTCCCCTCTCGCTCTTAGAGAGGGGACCGGGATACGTGGCCGCCGCGTGGGGAGAGATAGCGACGGTGGGGGTGTATTTCTCCCCAAACCGCCCTCTCTCGGACTTTGAGGATTTCCTCGAGATCCTCACTGCTGTCGTAGGGAGGGCGGCACCACGCCAGGTCGTGGTGCTGGGCGACCTAAACGCCAAGTCGGTGGCCTGGGGCAACCCGGTCGCCGGGTGCAACGTCCGGGGACGCGCCGTCGAGTTTTGGGCGGCCTCGTGCGGTGTGTCCCTCCTCAACAGGGGGGCGGTCCACACGTGTGTGCGGCAACAGGGCGGGTCGGTGGTGGACGTCGCGTTCGCCACCCCCGCGCTTGCCGCCCGCGTCGTGAACTGGCGGGTGGAGCTGGTGGAGACCTTGTCGGACCACCGTTATGTGCGGTTCGACATCTCCACACAGCGGGGAGGGGGGACGGCCCGCGCTGGGCAATCTCCCTTCCCGCGGTGGGCACTCACCCGCCTGGACCGGGAGGCGGCCAAGGAGGCCGCCTTCCTCCAGGACTGGCTGTCGCCTCCCTCTGTCGAGGAGGTCCCGGACGTGGACGCCGCAGCGGTCCGGCTGCGGGGGTCCTTGACCGAGGTGTGCAACTCCAGCATGCCTCGGTCTCGCCGTCCGCCTCCCCGTCGCGCCGTGTACTGGTGGACGGAGGAGCTGGCGGGGCTCCGGGCCGCCTGCGTGGCGGCCAGAAGGGCCTACGCGCGGAGCCGACGGCGCAGCGCCCAAAACCGAGTCCGGGCAGAAGAGGACCGCCTGTACGACTCTTACAGAGAGGCTACGGCGGCCCTCAAGTCTGCGATGGGCGCTGCGCAGGACTCGGCGAGGGCCGAGATGCTGGAGGGTCTCGACAGAGATCCCTATGGGAGGCCATATAAGGCGGCGCGGAACCAGCTCCGCCCCTATGGTCCCCCACTGTCGGAGACCCTCGAGCCAGCGTTGCTGGATGGGGTGGTCCGGTCCCTGTTTCCGCGCAGGACCGACTTCACCCCTCCAGCGATGGATCCCCCGCAAGGGGCGGCTCCACCGGAGGCGGAGGTGCCCCCGGTCACGGCGGCGGAATTCTACGCGGGGGTTCTGAGCCTCCGCGCGAAGAAGACCGCCCCCGGACCGGACGGCGTCCCCGCACGGGTGGTGGCGATTGCCGCCACCCAAATGGAGGCCAGGTTTCGGGACCTCTTCAGCGCGTGTTTTACGGCTGGGAGGTTCCCGAAACTGTGGAAGGAGGGGCAGCTGTGCCTCCTCCGAAAGGCGGGTCGCCCGGTGGACTCCCCCTCGGCATACCGGCCCATCGTTCTGCTCGATGAGGTCGGTAAACTGTTCGAGGGGATCGTCGCCGGGAGGCTGGACAGCCACCTGCGGGGGGTAGGGCCGGATCTGTCGGACGCCCAATTCGGTTTCCGTCGTGGGCGTTCGACGATCGACGCGCTGGCCCTACTCAAGGGCCAGGTGAAGGAGGCGGTGGAGGCGGGGGACGGAGTGCTGGCGGTGTCATTCGACATTGCCAACGCCTTCAACTCCGTCCCCCACTCGACGATATTGGAGGCGCTCCGGTATCACGGAGTGCCCCAATACCTGCGGGACCTCCTGGCCGACTACTTGGAGGGCCGAGAGGTCCTCCTTGTGGACAAATCGGCCACGGTGAGGCGGTACGGCGCAGAGTCCGGTGTTCCACAGGGGTCGGTGCTAGGCCCCCCCTTGTGGAACATCGGGTTCAACTGGCTGCTGCGGGGTGCCCTCCTCCCGGGCACGAGTGTCATCTGCTACGCGGATGACACTCTGCTCACTGCCCGGGGGAGGAACTTTGCCGACGCGGCCATTCTGGCCTCGGCTGGCGGGTCCTTGGTGGCAGAAAGGATCCGCCGCCTGGGATTGAGGGTGGCGCTGCACAAAACGGAGGCCGTGTTCTTTCGCGGTCCCCGGCAGCGCTGCCCTGCCGACGCCCACATCGTCGTGGAGGGCGTCCGTATAGGGGTCCAGCCCCAGATGAAATATCTTGGGCTGGTGCTGGACGACCGGTGGCGCTTCGGCCCGCATTTCAGCGGGCTGTCGACGCGCCTGTTGAAGGCCGCGGACGCCCTCTCATGGCTCCTCCCAAACCTGGGGGGACCCAAGGCAAAGTGCCGGCGCCTCTATGCCGGCATTTTGCGGAGCATGGCCCTTTACGGGGCTCCCATCTGGGCGGACTCCCTCCATAGGAGGGAGAACGCTACCGCCATCCGCAGGCCCCAGCGGGCTATTGCACAGCGGGTGGCGAGGGCCTACCGCTCAGTGGGCTTTTCGGCGGCGTGCGCTCTGGCCGGCACCCCTCCTTGGGAGCTGGAGGCGTGGGTGCTCGCCAGAGTGTACGAGTGGACGGCGCGCCGAAAGGCGCTCGGGGAGCGCCCCACGGGCGAAGAGCGGGAGGCGGTGCGGCGAGAGGCGAAGGACGCCATCGTCCTCCACTGGACGGAGGACCTCGCCAGCGCCGCCTTTGGCCGCCGGACGTTGGACGCGCTCGGTCCAGTCCTGAAGGGCTGGCTCGAGCGGTCCCACGGTTTCCTCTCTTTCCGTCTGGTGCAGGTGTTATCCGGACATGGCTGTTTCGGATCGCACCTGCACCGGATCGGGAGGGAGGAGACCCCGGCGTGCCACGACTGCGGCGCGGTGGAGGACACGGCGCAGCACACCCTCGAGGTGTGCCCGGCGTGGTCCGAGCTGCGCCGCGGTCTGACCGCGGTGGTCGGACCGGACCTCTCGCTTCCCGGCGTGGTCGACGCCATGCTGGGGAGTGAAGAGGCCTGGTCTGCCGTAGCCTCCTTTTGCGAGGACGTGATGTCGCAAAAGGAGGAGGCGGAGCGCGCGCGGGAGGACGACCCTCTCGCTGCACCGCTCCGCAGACGAAGAAGGGGGAGAAGGCGCCGTGCCCTCCCTCCTCATGGTGACGGGCGGGCGACAGGCGCGGGGGTGCCTTCGCCCGCATTGCACCCGTCACCTTCGTCGGTCATTCCCGACCCCCCACACCCATGAGGGTGTGAGGGGGTCTGCCTGGCAATCGTCGGCGGAGGACTGGAAGTAAAGGCTGTGCCGGTTTCCCAGTCCCCCGCCACTGTGACGAAGCGGGAATGCGCTGGGTCGTTTTAGTGGGTATACCGGGTCCGCCCGGGGAGTCCCACATACCCCTCCCGTCCCCCGACGGGTGGGTATGCGTAATGCATTTTTTCCCAGCGTAAAAAAAAAAAAAAAAAAAAAAAAGGTTAGGTTGCGGGCGACAGGCGCGGGGGTGCCTTCGCCCGCATTGCACCCGTCACCTTCGTCGGTCATTCCCGACCCCCCACACCCGTGAGGGTGTGAGGGGGTCTGCCTGGCAATCGTCGGCGGAGGACTGGAAGTAAAGGCTGTGCCGGTTTCCCAGTCCCCCGCCACTGTGACGAAGCGGGAATGCGCTGGGTCGTTTTAGTGGGTATACCGGGTCCGCCCGGGGAGTCCCACATACCCCTCCCGTCCCCCGACGGGTGGGCATGCGTAATGCATTTTTTCCCAGCGTAAAAAAAAAAAAAAAAAAAAAAAAAAAAAAAAAGGTTAGGTTAGGTTAGGTTGGGGGACCCCCCACAGAGCATACGTCCACGTCGTGTCCCCTGGAAACAGCCCAGTTCTGACCACCGTAACGGAGTGGCAGACTGGGACTGGCCAAAGTGCTCTGTGATCTCGTAGCGAATTTTTATCTGCCTTTTATCTGCCTTGTGTTTCGCTTCTATGCCTGCAACACCCTCGCGGGACGCCTGCGGGCGGTTTTTAAAATCAAAAGGCCCTTCTCAGGGCCAACCCAAAGGCCCTTCTCAGGGCCAACCCAAAGGCCCTTCTCAGGGCCAACCCAAAGGCCCTTCTCAGGGCCAACAAAAAGGCCCTTCTCAGGGCCACCCCGACGCACCAGCGTCAGAGCCTAGCCGCGCGCCGTCTGCGGCTAGTTATTTCGGAGGGGCAGAGTCGTCCGACAACGACTCGCTTGCTGGTGTGTCGGACGCGAGTGGCTCGCGGTCGCGGAAGCGGGTCTTCCGAAGTTGTGGGTCCGAGAGTTCTTCGGCCTCGGGGTCCAAGCCGTTGTCGAAGGCTAAAAAGCCGACGACAACGGCCGCGGATACCCACGTCGTTGGGCTCGCGGACGCCCAGCGACAGCTGGACCTGGCACGGAAGGTGCAGCTCCAGCAAGAGCTGGAGGAGCGGGTTGCCGCCAAAGAGAAGCGTGCGTGCGTCGCCCGGGCCAAGTCCGGGTACGGTGCGTCCCGGGTTGTGTACGCGGACCACTCTTTGGCGGAACTGCAAAGGATGGCGGAGGAGGACGAGGAGGAGATTGTGGAGGTCGCCTCTAAGTCCTCCAACCTAAAGGGCACTTTTCAAAAGGCCCTGAAGTGTCGGGCTGCGAGCTTGCGCGGAGTCGTCGCTGAACTCGTTCAGCGGACGGCCTCCGACGAGACGCGGCAACTGCAGGCGAGGGTGGATCGCCTGCAGTCGGAGGTCAACCAGCTTCGACAGAAGCTGGCTGAAGCCACGGCCCGGCCTCAACAGGCCGAGGTGAGCTCTGTGGCAGAGGGCCCTGCCTCGGCCCAGCCACCACGGGCTAAGGCGAGCCCTGCAGTAGAGGGCCCCTCCTCCAACCTTGAGGATATCATCCGCAAGGTAGTAATGGAGGAGAGGGCCTTCACGAGAGCCTGCCTGGCGGGCATCGAGGACCGGCTCCTGCCGGAAAAAAGCCTCCGGCCGCCGCTTGCGGCGGATAAGAGGCAAAGCCGGCCGGGGCCGTCCTCCTCCACCCAGGTGGAAGACGTGGCCCTTCTCCCGTCGACCACTCCGTCCAACGAGTGGACGAAAGTGGGCCGGAGGGGGAGGGGTAAAGGGAAGAAGTCGGCAGCGGCCGTCCCTGTCGTCCCTGCCGTCCCCGCCACCCCCGCACCCAACCAGTCGCAGACGACCGGCAAGGGCAAGGGCAAGGGGAAAGGGAGAGGTGGAAAGGGGCAGTTGGTCCCCCCTAAAACTGCAGCCGTCGTGGTGACGCTCACCGCGGAGGCTGCGGGACGAGGGGAGACTTACGCCTCGATCTTGGTGCGGGCGCGCGGCAATGCCGATCCCACTCAGCTGGGGATCGGCAGTGTGTCGTGCCGGCGGACGCAGGCCGGGGCTCGAATTTTCGAGTTCCCGGGGGCCGAGGGGAGCGCCCGCGCTGACCTCTTTGCAGCCAAGCTGCAAGAGGTCATCGCGGACTCTGCCAAGGTGGCCCGGCCGGTCAAGTTGGCGGCCTTCGAAGTGGCGGAGTTGGATGACTCCGTCACCAAGGAGGAGGTGGTGGCGGCGGTCGCAGCGGTAGGGGGCTGTGGCGCCGCGGCGGTCCAAGGCCGGGACATAAGGCCCGGCCGTGGCGGAATGGGCACCATCCGCCTCGAGTGCCCAGTCGCAGCTGCCAAAGCCGTCCTTGCGAAAGGACGGCTTCAAGTAGGATTCAGCTCGGGCGCAGTCCGGGCACTCGAGGAGCAGCCTCTGCGGTGTTTCCGGTGCTTCGGCATCGGCCACACCCGGCCCCTGTGTCCGTCCAAGGTTGACAGGACGGACACATGCTACCGCTGCGGCAAGGAGGGCCACAAAGCCGCCTCCTGCCAGGCCGCCACGCCGCACTGCGCGGTGTGTGCCGCCAGTGGCCGCCGGGCAGGCCACGTCATGAAGGGGGGGAAGTGCAATCCCCCCCCTAAGCGTGGCAAAGCGCAGGCGCCGACCGGGCCTGCACCTGCTGCTGCCGCTAACACCGCCGTTCCTGCGGCGGCTGCGGAGGAGAGTGCGATGTCCGACTGATGGCCACGGTCGAACATCGCATCCTTCAGGCGAACACCAACCACTGCAGGACAGCCCAGGATCTGCTGATGCAGACCATGGCTGAGTGGTTGGTGGACTTGGCTGTGGTCGCCGAACCCTACTCGGTCCCTGGCCGTTGGCTGGGCGACCGGGACGGCTTGGTGGCGTTGGTGGCGCGGTCTTCCACAGACTCCCCTCCCCTCTCGCTCTTAGAGAGGGGACCGGGATACGTGGCCGCCGCGTGGGGAGAGATAGCGATGGTGGGGGTGTATTTCTCCCCAAACCGCCCTCTCTCGGACTTTGAGGATTTCCTCGAGATCCTCACTGCTGTCGTAGGGAGGGCGGCACCACGCCAGGTCGTGGTGTTGGGCGACCTAAACGCCAAGTCAGTGGCCTGGGGCAACCCGGTCGCCGGGTGCAACGTCCGGGGACGCGCCGTCGAGTTTTGGGCGGCCTCGTGCGGTGTGTCCCTCCTCAACAGGGGGGCGGTCCACACGTGTGTGCGGCGACAGGGCGGGTCGGTGGTGGACGTCTCGTTCGCCACCCCCGCGCTTGCCGCCCGCGTCGTGAACTGGCGGGTGGAGCTGGTGGAGACCTTGTCGGACCACCGTTATGTGCGGTTCGACATCTCCACACAGCGGGGAGGGGGGACGGCCCGCGCTGGGCAATCTCCCTTCCCGCGGTGGGCGCTCACCCGCCTGGACCGGGAGGCAGCCAAGGAGGCCGCCTTCCTCCAGGACTGGCTGTCGCCTCCCCCTGTTGAGGAGGTCCCGGACGTGGACGCCGCAGCGGTCCGGCTGCGGGGGTCCTTGACCGAGGTGTGCAACTCCAGCATGCCTCGGTCTCGCCGTCCGCCTCCCCGTCGCGCCGTGTACTGGTGGACGGAGGAGCTGGCGGGGCTCCGGGCCACCTGCGTGGCGGCCAGAAGGGCCTACGCGCGGAGCCGACGGCGCAGCGCCCAAAACCGAGTCCGGGCAGAAGAGGACCGCCTGTACGACTCTTACCGAGAGGCTACGGCGGCCCTCAAGTCTGCGATGGGCGCTGCGCAGGACTCGGCGAGGGCCGAGATGCTGGAGGGTCTCGACAGAGATCCCTATGGGAGGCCATATAAGGCGGCGCGGAACCAGCTCCGCCCCTATGGTCCCCCACTGTCGGAGACCCTCGAGCCAGCGTTGCTGGATGGGGTGGTCCGGTCCCTGTTTCCGCGCAGGACCGACTTCACCCCTCCAGCGATGGATCCCCCGCAAGGGGCGGCTCCGCCGGAGGCAGAGGTGCCCCCGGTCACGGCGGCGGAATTCTACGCGGGGGTTCTGAGCCTCCGCGCGAAGAAGACCGCCCCCGGACCGGACGGCGTCCCCGCACGGGTGGTGGCGATCGCCGCCACCCAAATGGAGGACAGATTTCGGGACCTCTTCAGCGCGTGTTTTACGGCTGGGAGGTTCCCGAAACTGTGGAAGGAGGGGCAGCTGTGCCTGCTCCGAAAGGAGGGTCGCCCGGTGGACTCCCCCTCGGCATACCGGCCCATCGTTCTGCTCGATGAGGTCGGTAAACTGTTCGAGGGGATCGTCGCCGGGAGGCTGGAGAGCCACCTGCGGGGGGTAGGGCCGGATCTGTCGGACGCCCAATTCGGTTTCCGTCGTGGGCGTTCGACGATCGACGCGCTGGCCCTACTCAAGGGCCAGGTGAAGGAGGCGGTGGAGGCGGGGGACGGAGTGCTGGCGGTGTCATTCGACATTGCCAACGCCTTCAACTCCGTCCCCCACTCGACGATATTGGAGGCGCTCCGGTATCACGGAGTGCCCCAATACCTGCGGGACCTCCTGGCCGACTACTTGGAGGGCCGAGAGGTCCTCCTCGTGGACAAGTCGGCCACGGTGAGGCGGTACGGCGCAGAGTCCGGTGTTCCACAGGGATCGGTGCTAGGCCCCCCCTTGTGGAACATCGGGTTCGACTGGCTGCTGCGGGGTGCCCTCCTCCCGGGCACGAGTGTCATCTGCTACGCGGATGACACTCTGCTCACTGCCCGGGGGAGGAACTTTGCCGACGCGGCCATTCTGGCCTCGGCTGGCGGGTCCTTGGTGGCAGAAAGGATCCGCCACCTGGGATTGAGGGTGGCGCTGCACAAAACGGAGGCCGTGTTCTTTCGCGGTCCCCGGCAGCGCTGCCCTGCCGACGCCCACATCGTCGTGGAGGGCGTCCGTATAGGGGTCCAGCCCCAGATGAAATATTTGGGGCTGGTGCTGGACGACAGGTGGCGCTTCGGCCCGCATTTCAGCGGGCTGTCGACGCGCCTGTTGAAGGCCGCGGGCGCCCTCTCATGGCTCCTCCCAAACCTGGGGGGGCCCAAGGCAAAGTGCCGGCGCCTCTATGCCGGCATTTTGCGGAGCATGGCCCTGTACGGGGCTCCCATCTGGGCGGACTCCCTCCATAGGAGGGAGAATGCTACCGCCATCCGCAGGCCCCAGCGGGCTATTGCACAGCGGGTGGCGAGGGCCTACCGCTCAGTGGGCTTTTCGGCGGCGTGCGCTCTGGCCGGCACCCCTCCTTGGGAGCTGGAGGCGTGGGTGCTCGCCAGAGTGTACGAGTGGACGGCGCGCCGAAAGGCGCTCGGGGAGCGCCCCACGGGCGAAGAGCGGGAGGCGGTGCGGCGAGAGGCGAAGGACGCCATCGTCCTCCATTGGACGGAGGACCTCGCCAGCGCCGCCTTTGGCCGCCGGACGTTGGACGCGCTCGGTCCGGTCCTGAAGGGCTGGCTCGAGCGGTCCCACGGTTTCCTCTCTTTCCGTCTGGTGCAGGTGTTATCGGGACATGGCTGTTTCGGATCGCACCTGCACCGGATCGGGAGGGAGGAGACCCCGGCGTGCCACGACTGCGGCGCGGCGGAGGACACGGCGCAGCACACCCTCGAGGTGTGCCCGGCGTGGTCCGAGCTGCGCCGCGGTCTGACCGCGGTGGTCGGACCGGACCTCTCACTTCCCGGCGTGGTCGACGCCATGCTAGGGAGTGAGGAGGCCTGGTCGGCGGTAGCCTCCTTTTGCGAGGACGTGATGTCGCAAAAGGAGGAGGCGGAGCGCGCGCGGGAGGACGACCCTCTCGCTGCGCCGCTCCGCAGACGAAGGAGGGGGAGAAGGCGTCGCGCCCTCCCTCCTCATGGTGACGGGCGGGCGACAGGCGCGGGGGTGCCTTCGCCCGCATTGCACCCGTCACCTTCGTCGGTCATTCCCGACCCCCCACACTCGTGAGGGTGTGAGGGGGTCCGCCTAGCAATCGTCGGCGGAGGACTGGAAGTAAAGGCTGTGCCGGTTTCCCAGTCCCCCGCCACTGTGACGAAGCGGGAATGCGCTGGGTCGTTTTAGTGGGTATACCGGGTCCGCCCGGGGAGTCCCACATACCCCTCCCGTCCCCCGACGGGTGGGTATGCGTAATGCATTTTTTCCCAGCGTAAAAAAAAAAAAAAAAAAAAAAAAAAAAAAAAAAAAAAAAAAAAAAAAAAAAAAAAAAAAAAAAAAAAAGGTTAGGTTAGGTTCCGGTCACGGCGGCGGTACGGCGCAGAGTCCGGTGTTCCACAGGGGTCGGTGCTAGGCCCCCCCTTGTGGAACATCGGGTTCAACTGGCTGCTGCGGGGTGCCCTCCTCCCGGGCACGAGTGTCATCTGCTACGCGGACGACACTCTGCTCACTGCCCGGGGGAGGAACTTTGCCGACGCGGCCATTCTGGCCTCGGCTGGCGGGTCCTTGGTGGCAGAAAGGATCCGCCGCCTGGGATTGAGGGTGGCGCTGCACAAAACGGAGGCCGTGTTCTTTCGCGGTCCCCGGCAGCGCTGCCCTGCCGACGCCCACATCGTCGTGGAGGGCGTCCGTATAGGGGTCCAGCCCCAGATGAAATATCTGGGACTGGTGCTGGACGACAGGTGGCGCTTCGGCCCGCATTTCAGCGGGCTGTCGACGCGCCTGCTGAAGGCCGCGGACGCCCTCTCATGGCTCCTCCCAAACCTGGGGGGACCAAAGGCAAAGTGCCGGCGCCTCTATGCCGGCATTTTGCGGAGCATGGCCCTCTACGGGGCTCCCATCTGGGCGGACTCCCTCCATAGGAGGGAGAATGCTACCGCCATCCGCAGGCCCCAGCGGGCTATTGCACAGCGGGTGGCGAGGGCCTACCGCTCAGTGGGCTTTTCGGCGGCGTGCGCTCTGGCCGGCACCCCTCCTTGGGAGCTGGAGGCGTGGGTGCTCGCCAGAGTGTACGAGTGGACGGCGCGCCGAAAGGCGCTCGGGGAGCGCCCCACGGGCGAAGAGCGGGAGGCGGTGCGGCGAGAGGCGAAGGACGCCATCGTCCTCCATTGGACGGAGGACCTCGCCAGCGCCGCCTTTGGCCGCCGGACGTTGGACGCGCTCGGTCCGGTCCTGAAAGGCTGGCTCGAGCGGCCCCACGGTTTCCTCTCTTTCCGTCTGGTGCAGGTGTTATCCGGACATGGCTGTTTCGGATCGCACCTGCACCGGATCGGGAGGGAGGAGACCCCGGCGTGCCACGACTGCGGCGCGGCGGAGGACACGGCGCAGCACACCCTCGAGGTGTGCCCGGCGTGGTCCGAGCTGCGCCGCGGTCTGACCGCGGTGGTCGGACCGGACCTCTCGCTTCCCGGCGTGGTCGACGCCATGCTGGGGAGTGAGGAGGCCTGGTCGGCGGTAGCCTCCTTTTGCGAGGACGTGATGTCGCAAAAGGAGGAGGCGGAGCGCGCGCGGGAGGACGACCCTCTCGCTGCGCAGCTCCGCAGACGAAGAAGGGGGAGAAGGCGTCGTGCCCTCCCTCCTCATGGTGACGGGCGGGCGACAGGCGCGGGGGTGCCTTCGCCCGCATTGCACCCGTCACCTTCGTCGGTCATTCCCGACCCCCCCACACCCGTGAGGGTGTGAGGGGTGTGTGCCTTGTAATCGTCGGCGGAGGACTGGAAGTAAAGGCTGTGCCGGTTTCCCAGTCCCCCGCCACTGTGACGAAGCGGGAATGCGCTGGGTCGTTTTAGTGGGTATACCGGGTCCGCCCGGGGAGTCCCACATACCCCTCCCGTCCCCCGACGGGAGAATATGCGTAACGCATTTTTTCCCAGCGTAAAAAAAAAAAAAAAAAAAAAAAAAAAAAAAGGTTCCGGTCACGGCGGCGGAATTCTACGCGGGGGTTCTGGGCCTCCACGCGAAGAAGACCGCCCCCGGACCGGACGGCGTTCCCGCACGGGTGGTGGCGATCGCCGCCACCCAAATGGAGGCCAGGTTTCGGGACCTCTTTAGCGCGTGTTTTACGGCTGGGAGGTTCCCGAAACTGTGGAAGGAGGGGCAGCTTTGCCTGCTCCGAAAGGAGGGTCGCCCGGTGGACTCCCCCTCGGCATACCGGCCCATCGTTCTGCTCGATGAGGTCGGTAAACTGTTCGAGGGGATCGTCGCCGGGAGGCTGGAGAGCCACCTGCGGGGGGTAGGGCCGGATCTGTCGGACGCCCAATTCGGGTTCCGTCGTGGGCGTTCGACGATCGACGCGCTGGCCCTACTCAAGGGCCAGGTGAAGGAGGCGGTGGAGGCGGGGGACGGAGTGCTGGCGGTGTCATTCGACATTGCCAACGCCTTCAACTCCGTCCCCCACTCGACGATATTGGAGGCGCTCCGGTATCACGGAGTGCCCCAATACCTGCGGGACCTCCTGGCCGACTACTTGGAGGGCCGAGAGGTCCTCCTCGTGGACAAGTCGGCCACGGTGAGGCGGTACGGCGCAGAGTCCGGTGTTCCACAGGGGTCGGTGCTAGGCCCCCCCTTGTGGAACATAGGGTTCAACTGGCTGCTGCGGGGTGCCCTCCTCCCGGGCACGAGTGTCATCTGCTACGCGGACGACACTCTGCTCACTGCCCGGGGGAGGAACTTTGCCGACGCGGCCATTCTGGCCTCGGCTGGCGGGTCCTTGGTGGCAGAAAGGATCCGCCGCTTGGGATTGAGGGTGGCGCTGCACAAAACGGAGGCCGTGTTCTTTCGCGGTCCCCGGCAGCGCTGCCCTGCCGACGCCCACATCGTCGTGGAGGGCGTCCGTATAGGGGTCCAGCCCCAGATGAAATATCTGGGACTGGTGCTGGACGACAGGTGGCGCTTCGGCCCGCATTTCAGCGGGCTGTCGACGCGCCTGCTGAAGGCCGCGGACGCCCTCTCATGGCTCCTCCCAAACCTGGGGGGACCAAAGGCAAAGTGCCGGCGCCTCTATGCCGGCATTTTGCGGAGCATGGCCCTCTACGGGGCTCCCATCTGGGCGGACTCCCTCCATAGGAGGGAGAATGCTACCGCCATCCGCAGGCCCCAGCGGGCTATTGCACAGCGGGTGGCGAGGGCCTACCGCTCAGTGGGCTTTTCGGCGGCGTGCGCTCTGGCCGGCACCCCTCCTTGGGAGCTGGAGGCGTGGGTGCTCGCCAGAGTGTACGAGTGGACGGCGCGCCGAAAGGCGCTCGGGGAGCGCCCCACGGGCGAAGAGCGGGAGGCGGTGCGGCGAGAGGCGAAGGACGCCATCGTCCTCCATTGGACGGAGGACCTCGCCAGCGCCGCCTTTGGCCGCCGGACGTTGGACGCGCTCGGTCCGGTCCTGAAGGGCTGGCTCGAGCGGTCCCACGGTTTCCTCTCTTTCCGTCTGGTGCAGGTGTTATCCGGACATGGCTGTTTCGGATCGCACCTGCACCGGATCGGGAGGGAGGAGACCCCGGCGTGCCACGACTGCGGCGCGGTGGAGGACACGGCGCAGCACACCCTCGAGGTGTGCCCGGCGTGGTCCGAGCTGCGCCGCGGTCTGACCGCGGTGGTCGGATCGGACCTCTCGCTTCCCGGCGTGGTCGACGCCATGCTGGGGAGTGAAGAGGCCTGGTCTGCCGTAGCCTCCTTTTGCGAGGACGTGATGTCGCAAAAGGAGGAGGCGGAGCGCGCGCGGGAGGACGACCCTCTCGCTGCGCCGCTCCGCAGACGAAGAAGGGGGAGAAGGCGTCGTGCCCTCCCTCCTCACGGTGACGGGCGGGCGACAGGCGCGGGGGTGCCTTCGCCCGCATTGCACCCGTCACCTTCGTCGGTCATTCCCGACCCCCCACACCCGTGAGGGTGTGAGGGGGTCTGCCTGGCAATCGTCGGCGGAGGACTGGAAGTAAAGGCTGTGCCGGTTTCCCAGTCCCCCGCCACTCTGACGAAGCGGGAATGCGCTGGGTCGTTTTAGTGGGTATACCGGGTCCGCCCGGGGAGTCCCACATACCCCTCCCGTCCCCCGACGGGAGGATATGCGTAATGCATTTTTTCCCAGCGTAAAAAAAAAAAAAAAAAAAAAAAAAAGGTTAGGTTAGGTTAGGTTAGGTTAGGTTGGGGGACCCCCCACAGAGCATACGTCCACGTCGTGTCCCCTGGAAACAGCCCAGTTCTGACCACCGTAACGGAGTGGCAGACTGGGACTGGCCAAAGTGCTCTGTGATCTAGTAGCGAATTTTAATCTCTTTTTATTGCCTTGTTTCGACTACGATGCCTGGTACACCCTCGCGGTGCGCCCGCGGGCGGTTTTTAAAATCAAAAGGCCCTTCTCTGGGCCAACCCAAAGGCCCTTCTCAGGGCCAACCCAAAGGCCCTTCTCAGGGCCAACCAAAAGGCCCTTCTCAGGGCCACCCCGACGCACCAGCGTCAGAGTCTAGCCGCGCGCCGTCTGCGGCTAGCTATTTCGGAGGGGCGGAGTCGTCCGACAACGACTCGCTTGTTGGTGCGTCGGACGCGAGTGGCTCGCGGTCGCGGAAGCGGGTCTTCCGAAGTTGTGGGTCCGAGAGTTCTTCGGCCTCGGGGTCCAAGCCGTTGTCGAAGGCTAAAAAGCCGACGACAGCGGCCGCGGATACCCACGTCGTTGGGCTCGCGGACGCCCAGCGCCAGGTGGACCTGGCGCGGAAGGTCCAGCTCCAGCAAGAGCTGGAGGAGCGGGTTGCCGCCAAAGAGAAGCGTGCGTACGTCGCCCGGGCCAAGTCCGGGTACGGTGCGTCCCGGGTTGTGTACGCGGACCACTCTTTGGCGGAACTGCAAAGGATGGCGGAGGAGGACGAGGAGGAGATTGTGGAGGTCGCCTCTAAGTCCTCCAACCTAAAGGGCACATTTCAAAAGGCCCTGAAGTGTCGGGCCGCGAGCTTGCGCGGAGTCGTCGCTGAACTCGTTCAGCGGACGGCCTCCGACGAGACGCGGCAACTGCAGGCGAGGGTGGATCGCCTGCAGTCGGAGGTCAGCCAGCTTCGTCAGAAGCTGGCTGAAGCCACGGCCCGGCCTCAACAGGCCGAGGTGAGCCCTGTGGCAGAGGGCCCTGCCTCGGCCCAGCCACCACGGGCTAAGGCGAGCCCTGCATTAGAGGGCCCCTCCTCCAACCTTGAGGATATCATCCGCAAGGTGATAATGGAGGAGAGGGCCTTCACGAGAGCCTGCCTGGCAGGCATCGAGGACCGGCTCCTGCCGGAAAAAAGCCTCCGGCCACCGCTTGCGGCGGATAAGAGGCAAAGCCAGCCGGGGCCGTCCACCTCCTCCCAGGTGGAAGACGTGGCCCTTCTCCCGTCGACCACTCCGTCCAACGAGTGGACGAAAGTGGGCCGGAGGGGGAGGGGTAAAGGGAAGAAGTCGGCAGCGGCCGTCCCTGTCGTCCCTGCCGTCCCCGCCACCCCCGCACCCAACCAGTCGCAGACGACCGGCAAGGGCAAGGGCAAGGGGAAAGGGAATGGGAAAGGTGGAAAGGGGCAGTTGGTCCCCCCTAAAACTGCAGCCGTCGTGGTGACGCTCACCGCGGAGGCTGCGGGGCGAGGGGAGACCTACGCCTCCATCTTGGTGCGGGCGCGCGGCAATGCCGATCCCACTCAGCTGGGGATCGGCAGTGTGTCGTGCCGGCGGACGCAGGCCGGGGCTCGAATTTTCGAGTTCCCGGGGGCCGAGGGGAGCGCCCGCGCTGACCTCTTTGCAGCCAAGCTGCAAGAGGTCATCGCGGACTCTGCCAAGGTGGCCCGGCCGGTCAAGTCGGCGGAAATCGAGGTGACGGAGTTGGATGACTCCGTCACCAAGGAGGAGGTGGTGGCGGCGGTCGCAGCGGTAGGGGGCTGTGGCGCCGCGGCGGTCCAAGGCCGGGACATAAGGCCCGGCCGCGGCGGAATGGGCACCATCCGCCTCGAGTGCCCGGTCGCAGCTGCCAAAGCCGTCCTTGCGAAAGGACGGCTTCAAGTCGGGTTCAGCTCGGGCGCGGTCCGGGCACTCGAGGACCAGCCTCTGAGGTGTTTCCGGTGCTTCGGCATCGGCCACACCCGGCCCCTGTGTCCGTCCAAGGTTGACAGGACGGACACATGCTACCGCTGCGGCAAGGAGGGCCACAAAGCCGCCTCCTGCCAGGCCGCCACGCCGCACTGCGCGGTGTGTGCCGCCAGTGGCCGCCGGGCAGGCCACGTCATGAAGGGGAGGAAGTGCAATCCCCCCCCTAAGCGTGGCAAAGCGCAGGCGCCGACCGGGCCTGCACCTGCTGCTGCCGCTGATGCCGCCGTTCCTGCGGCGGCTGCGGAGGAGGGTGCGATGTCCGACTGATGGCCACGGTCGAACATCGCATCCTTCAGGCGAACACCAACCACTGCAGGACAGCCCAGGATCTGCTGATGCAGACCATGGCTGAGTGGTTGGTGGACTTGGCGGTGGTCGCCGAACCCTACTCGGTCCCTGGCCGTTGGCTGGGCGACCGGGACGGCTTGGTGGCGTTGGTGGCGCGGTCTTCCACAGACTCCCCTCCCCTCTCGCTCTTAGAGAGGGGACCGGGATACGTGGCCGCCGCGTGGGGAGAGATAGCGATGGTGGGGGTGTATTTCTCCCCAAACCGCCCTCTCTCGGACTTTGAGGATTTCCTCGAGATCCTCACTGCTGTCGTAGGGAGGGCGGCACCACGCCAGGTCGTGGTGTTGGGCGACCTAAACGCCAAGTCGGTGGCCTGGGGCAACCCGGTCGCCGGGTGCAACGTCCGGGGACGCGCCGTCGAGTTTTGGGCGGCCTCGTGCGGTGTGTCCCTCCTCAACAGGGGGGCGGTCCACACGTGTGTGCGGCAACAGGGCGGGTCGGTGGTGGACGTCTCGTTCGCCACCCCCGCGCTTGCCGCCCGCGTCGTGAACTGGCGGGTGGAGCTGGTGGAGACCTTGTCGGACCACCGTTATGTGCGGTTCGACATCTCCACACAGCGGGGAGGGGGGACGGCCCGCGCTGGGCAATCTCCCTTCCCGCGGTGGGCACTCACCCGCCTGGACCGGGAGGCGGCCAAGGAGGCCGCCTTCCTCCAGGACTGGCTGTCGCCTCCCCCTGTCGAGGAGGCCCCGGACGTAGACGCCGCAGCGGTCCGGCTACGGGGGTCCTTGACCGAGGTGTGCAACTCCAGCATGCCTCGGTCTCGCCGTCCGCCTCCCCGTCGCGCCGTGTACTGGTGGACGGAGGAGCTGGCGGGTCTCCGGGCCGCTTGCGTGGCGGCCAGAAGGGCCTACGCGCGGAGCCGACGGCGCAGCGCCCAAAACCGAGTCCGGGCAGAAGAGGACCGCCTGTACGACTCCTACCGAGAGGCTACGGCGGCCCTCAAGTCTGCGATGGGCGCTGCGCAGGACTCGGCGAGGGCCGAGATGCTGGAGGGTCTCGACAGAGATCCCTATGGGAGGCCATATAAGGCGGCGCGGAACCAGCTCCGCCCCTATGGTCCCCCACTGTCGGAGACCCTCGAGCCAGCGTTGCTGGATGGGGTGGTCCGGTCCCTGTTTCCACGCAGGACCGACTTCACCCCTCCAGCGATGGATCCCCCGCAAGGGGCGGCTCCGCCGGAGGCAGAGGTGCCCCCGGTCACGGCGGCGGAATTCTACGCGGGGGTTCTGAGCCTCCGCGCGAAGAAGACCGCCCCCGGACCGGACGGCGTCCCCGCACGGGTGGTGGCGATCGCCGCCACCCAAATGGAGGACAGGTTTCGGGACCTCTTCAGCGCGTGTTTTACGGCTGGGAGGTTCCCGAAACTGTGGAAGGAGGGGCAGCTTTGCCTGCTCCGAAAGGAGGGTCGCCCGGTGGACTCCCCCTCGGCATACCGGCCCATCGTTCTGCTCGATGAGGTCGGTAAACTGTTCGAGGGGATCGTCGCCGGGAGGCTGGACAGCCACCTGCGGGGGGTAGGGCCGGATCTGTCGGACGCCCAATTCGGGTTCCGTCGTGGGCGTTCGACGATCGACGCGCTGGCCCTACTCAAGGGCCAGGTGAAGGAGGCGGTGGAGGCGGGGGACGGAGTGCTGGCGGTGTCATTCGACATTGCCAACGCCTTCAACTCCGTCCCCCACTCGACGATATTGGAGGCGCTCCGGTATCACGGAGTGCCCCAATACCTGCAGGACCTCCTGGCCGACTACTTGGAGGGCCGAGAGGTTCTCCTCGTGGACAAGTCGGCCACGGTGAGGCGGTACGGCGCAGAGTCCGGTGTTCCGCAGGGGTCGGTGCTAGGCCCCCCCTTGTGGAACATCGGGTTCAACTGGCTGCTGCGGGGTGCCCTCCTCCCGGGCACGAGTGTCATCTGCTACGCGGATGACACTCTGCTCACTGCCCGGGGGAGGAACTTTGCCGACGCGGCCATTCTGGCCTCTGCTGGCGGGTCCTTGGTGGCAGAAAGGATCCGCCGCCTGGGATTGAGGGTGGCGCTGCACAAAACGGAGGCCGTGTTCTTTCGCGGTCCCCGGCAGCGCTGCCCTGCCGACGCCCACATCGTGGTGGAGGGCGTCCGTATAGGGGTCCAGCCCCAGATGAAATATCTGGGGCTGGTGCTGGACGACCGGTGGCGCTTCGGCCCGCATTTCAGCGGGCTGTCGACGCGCCTGTTGAAGGCCGCGGACGCCCTCTCATGGCTCCTCCCAAACCTGGGGGGACCCAAGGCAAAGTGCCGGCGCCTCTATGCCGGCATTTTGCGGAGCATGGCCCTGTACGGGGCTCCCATCTGGGCGGACTCCCTCCATAGGAGGGAGAATGCTACCGCCATCCGCAGGCCCCAGCGGGCTATTGCACAGCGGGTGGCGAGGGCCTACCGCTCAGTGGGCTTTTCGGCGGCGTGCGCTCTGGCCGGCACCCCTCCTTGGGAGCTGGAGGCGTGGGTGCTCGCCAGAGTGTACGAGTGGACGGCGCGCCGAAAGGCGCTCGGGGAGC
Source organism: Standfussiana lucernea (assembly GCA_964057025.1). Taxonomy (NCBI): domain Eukaryota; kingdom Metazoa; phylum Arthropoda; class Insecta; order Lepidoptera; family Noctuidae; genus Standfussiana; species Standfussiana lucernea. The sequence goes on along the minus strand of CAXKUT010000123.1, from coordinate 16,754 downwards.
GCCCCACGGGCGAAGAGCGGGAGGCGGTGCGGCGAGAGGCGAAGGACGCCATCGTCCTCCATTGGACGGAGGACCTCGCCAGCGCCGCCTTTGGCCGCCGGACGTTGGACGCGCTCGGTCCGGTCCTGAAGGGCTGGCTCGAGCGGTCCCACGGTTTCCTCTCTTTCCGTCTGGTGCAGGTGTTATCCGGACATGGCTGTTTCGGATCGCACCTGCACCGGATCGGGAGGGAGGAGACCCCGGCGTGCCACGACTGCGGCGCGGCGGAGGACACGGCGCAGCACACCCTCGAGGTGTGCCCGGCGTGGTCCGAGCTGCACCGCGGTCTGACCGCGGTGGTCGGACCGGACCTCTCGCTTCCCGGCGTGGTCGACGCCATGCTGGGGAGTGAGGAGGCCTGGTCGGCGGTAGCCTCCTTTTGCGAGGACGTGATGTCGCAAAAGGAGGAGGCGGAGCGCGCGCGGGAGGACGACCCTCTCGCTGCGCCGCTCCGCAGACGAAGAAGGGGGAGAAGGCGTCGTGCCCTCCCTCCTCATGGTGACGGGCGGGCGACAGGCGCGGGGGTGCCTTCGCCCGCATTGCACCCGTCACCTTCGTCGGTCATTCCCGACCCCCCACACCCGTGAGGGTGTGAGGGGGTCCGCCTAGCAATCGTCGGCGGAGGACTGGAAGTAAAGGCTGTGCCGGTTTCCCAGTCCCCCGCCACTGTGACGAAGCGGGAATGCGCTGGGTCGTTTTAGTGGGTATACCGGGTCCGCCCGGGGAGTCCCACATACCCCTCCCGTCCCCCGACGGGTGGGTATGCGTAATGCATTTTTTCCCAGCGTAAAAAAAAAAAAAAAAAAAAAAAAAAAAAAGGTTAGGTTAGGTTAGGTTGGGGGACCCCTCCCCTGTCGAGGAGGTCCCGGACGTGGACGCCGCAGCGGTCCGGCTGCGGGGGTCCTTGACCGAGGTGTGCAACTCCAGCATGCCTCGGTCTCGCCGTCCGCCTCCCCGTCGTGCCGTGTACTGGTGGACGGAGGAGCTGGCGCAGCTCCGGGCCACCTGCGTGGCGGCCAGAAGGGCCTACGCGCGGAGCCGACGGCGCAGCGCCCAAAACCGAGTCCGGGCAGAAGAGGACCGCCTGTACGACTCTTACCGAGAGGCTACGGCGGCCCTCAAGTCTGCGATGGGCGCTGCGCAAGACTCGGCGAGGGCCGAGATGCTGGAGGGTCTCGACAGAGATCCCTATGGGAGGCCATATAAGGCGGCGCGGAACCAGCTCCGCCCCTATGGTCCCCCACTGTCTGAGACCCTCGAGCCAGCGTTGCTGGATGGGGTGGTCCGGTCCCTGTTTCCGCGCAGGACCGACTTCACCCCTCCAGCGATGGATCCCCCGCAAGGGGCGGCTCCGCCGGAGGCAGAGGTGCCCCCGGTCACGGCGGCGGAATTCTACGCGGGGGTTCTGAGCCTCCGCGCGAAGAAGACCGCCCCCGGACCGGACGGCGTCCCCGCACGGGTGGTGGCGATCGCCGCCACCCAAATGGAGGACAGGTTTCGGGACCTCTTCAGCGCGTGTTTTACGGCTGGGAGGTTCCCGAAACTGTGGAAGGAGGGGCAGCTTTGCCTGCTCCGAAAGGAGGGTCGCCCGGTGGACTCCCCCTCGGCATACCGGCCCATCGTTCTGCTCGATGAGGTCGGTAAACTGTTCGAGGGGATCGTCGCCGGGAGGCTGGAGAGCCACCTGCGGGGGGTAGGGCCGGATCTGTCGGACGCCCAATTCGGTTTCCGTCGTGGGCGTTCGACGATCGACGCGCTGGCCCTACTCAAGGGCCAGGTGAAGGAGGCGGTGGAGGCGGGGGACGGAGTGCTGGCGGTGTCATTCGACATTGCCAACGCCTTCAACTCCGTCCCCCACTCGACGATATTGGAGGCGCTCCGGTATCACGGAGTGCCCCAATACCTGCGGGACCTCCTGGCCGACTACTTGGAGGGCCGAGAGGTCCTCCTCGTGGACAAATCGGCCACGGTGAGGCGGTACGGCGCAGAGTCCGGTGTTCCACAGGGGTCGGTGCTAGGCCCCCCCTTGTGGAACATCGGGTTCAACTGGCTGCTGCGGGGTGCCCTCCTCCCGGGCACGAGTGTCATCTGCTACGCGGATGACACTCTGCTCACTGCCCGGGGGAGGAACTTTGCCGACGCGGCCATTCTGGCCTCGGCTGGCGGGTCCTTGGTGGCAGAAAGGATCCGCCGCCTGGGATTGAGGGTGGCGCTGCACAAAACGGAGGCCGTGTTCTTTCGCGGTCCCCGGCAGCGCTGCCCTGCCGACGCCCACATCGTCGTGGAGGGCGTCCGTATAGGGGTCCAGCCCCAGATGAAATATCTTGGGCTGGTGCTGGACGACAGGTGGCGCTTCGGCCCGCATTTCAGCGGGCTGTCGACGCGCCTGTTGAAAGCCGCGGACGCCCTCTCATGGCTTCTCCCAAACCTGGGGGGGCCTAAAGCAAAGTGCCGGCGCCTCTATGCCGGCATTTTGCGGAGCATGGCCCTTTACGGGGCTCCCATCTGGGCGGACTCCCTCCATAGGAGGGAGAATGCTACCGCCATCCGCAGGCCCCAGCGGGCTATTGCACAGCGGGTGGCGAGGGCCTACCGCTCAGTGGGCTTTTCGGCGGCGTGCGCTCTGGCCGGCACCCCTCCTTGGGAGCTGGAGGCGTGGGTGCTCGCCAGAGTGTACGAGTGGACGGCGCGCCGAAAGGCGCTCGGGGAGCGCCCCACGGGCGAAGAGCGGGAGGCGGTGCGGCGAGAGGCGAAGGACGCCATCGTCCTCCATTGGACGGAGGACCTCGCCAGCGCCGCCTTTGGCCGCCGGACATTGGACGCGCTCGGTCCGGTCCTGAAGGGCTGGCTCGAGCGGTCCCACGGTTTCCTCTCTTTCCGTCTGGTGCAGGTGTTATCCGGACACGGCTGTTTCGGATCGCACCTGCACCGGATCGGGAGGGAGGAGACCCCGGAGTGCCACGACTGCGGCGCGGCGGAAGACACGGCGCAGCACACCCTCGAGGTGTGCCCGGCGTGGTCCGAGCTGCGCCGCGGTCTGACCGCGGTGGTCGGACCGGACCTCTCGCTTCCCGGCGTGGTCGACGCCATGCTGGGGAGTGAGGAGGCCTGGTCGGCGGTAGCCTCCTTTTGCGAGGACGTGATGTCGCAAAAGGAGGAGGCGGAGCGCGCGCGGGAGGACGACCCTCTCGCTGCGCCGCTCCGCAGACGAAGAAGGGGGAGAAGGCGCCGTGCCCTCCCTCCTCATGGTGACGGGCGGGCGACAGGCGCGGGGGTGCCTTCGCCCGCATTGCACCCGTCACCTTCGTCGGTCATTCCCGACCCCCCACACCCGTGAGGGTGTGAGGGGGTCTGCCTGGCAATCGTCGGCGGAGGACTGGAAGTAAAGGCTGTGCCGGTTTCCCAGTCCCCCGCCACTATGACGAAGCGGGAATGCGCTGGGTCGTTTTAGTGGGTATACCGGGTCCGCCCGGGGAGTCCCACATACCCCTCCCGTCCCCCGACGGGTGGGTATGCGTAATGCATTTTTTCCCAGCGTAAAAAAAAAAAAAAAAAAAAAAAAAAAAAAAAAAAAAAAAAAAAAAAAAAAAAAAAAAAAAAAAGGTTGGGGGACCCCCCACAGAGCATACGTCCACGTCGTGTCCCCTGGAAACAGCCCAGTTCTGACCACCGTAACGGAGTGGCAGACTGGGACTGGCCAAAGTGCTCTGTGCCATAGTAGCGAATTTTATCTGTCTTTTGCCTTGTTTTAGCTACGATGCCTGCAACACCCTTGCGGGGCGCCTGCGGGCGATTTTTAAAATCAAAAGGCCCTTCTCAGGGCCAACCCAAAGGCCCTTCTCAGGGCCAACCCAAAGGCCCTTCTCAGGGCCAAGCCAAAGGTCCTTCTCAGGGCCAACAAAAAGGCCCTTCTCAGGGCCACCCCGACGCACCAGCGTCAGAGTCTAGCCGCGCGCCGTCTGCGGCTAGTTATTTCGGAGGGGCGGAGTCGTCCGACAACGACTCGCTTGCTGGTGCGTCGGACGCGAGAGGCTCGCGGTCGCGGAAGCGGGCCTTTCTGAGTTGTGGGTCCGAGAGTTCTTCGGCCTCGGGGTCCAAGCCGTCGTCGAAGGCTAAAAAGCCGACGACGACGGCCGCGGATACCCACGTCGTGGGGCTCGCGGACGCCCAGCGACAGGTGGACCTGGCACGGAAGGTGCAGCTCCAGCAAGAGCTGGAGGAGCGGGTTGCCGCCAAAGAGAAGCGTGCGTACGTCGCCCGGGCCAAGTCCGGTTACGGTGCGTCACGGGTCGTGTACGCGGACCACTCTTTGGCGGAACTGGAAAGGATGGCGGAGGAGGACGAGGAGGAGATTGTAGAGGTCGCCTCTAAGTCCTCCAACCTCAAGGGCACCTTCCAGAAGGCCCTGAAATGTCGGGCCGCGAGCATGCGCGGTGTCGTCGCTGAACTCGTTCAGCGGACGGCCTGCGACGAGACGCGGCAACTGCAGGCGAGGGTGGATCGCCTGCAGTCAGAGGTCAACCAGCTTCGTCAGAAGCTGGCTGAAGCCACGGCCCGGCCTCAACAGGCCGAGGCGAGCCCTGTGGCAGAGGGCCCTGCCTCGGCCCAGCCACCACGGGCTAAGGCGAGCCCGGCACTAGCGGGCCCTTCCTCCGACCTTGAGGATATCATCCGCAAGGTAGTAATGGAGGAGAGGGCCTTCACGAGAGCCTGCCTGGCAGGCATCGAGGACCGGCTCCTGCCGGAAAAAAGCCTCCGGCCGCCGCTTGCGGCGGATAAGAGGCAAAGCCGGCCGGGGCCGTCCTCCTCCACCCAGGTGGAAGACGTGGCCCTTCTCCCTGCGACCACTCCGTCCAACGAGTGGACGAAAGTGGGCCGCGGGGGGAAGGGTAAAGGGAAGAAGTCGGCAGCGGCCGTCCCTGCCGTCCCTGCCGTCCCCGCCACCCCCGCACCCAGCCAGTCGCAGACGACCGGCAAGGGCAAGGGGAAAGGGAAGGGGAAAAGGAAGGGGAAAGGGAAGGGGAAAGGTGGAAAGGGGCAGTTGGTCCCCCCTAAAACTGCAGCCGTCGTGGTGACGCTCACCGCGGAGGCTGCGGGGCGAGGGGAGACTTACGCCTCCATCTTGGTGCGGGCGCGCAGCAATGCCGATCCCACTCAGCTGGGGATCGGCAGTGTGTCGTGCCGGCGGACGCAGGCCGGGGCTCGAATTTTCGAGTTCCCGGGGGCCGAGGGGAGCGCCCGCGCTGACCTCTTTGCAGCCAAGCTGCAAGAGGTCATCGCGGACTCTGCCAAGGTGGCCCGGCCGGTCAAGTCGGCGGCAATCGAGGTGACGGAGTTGGATGACTCCGTCACCAAGGAGGAGGTAGTGGCGGCGGTCGCAGCGGTAGGGGGCTGTGGCGCCGCGGCGGTCCAAGGCCGGGACATAAGGCCCGGCCGCGGCGGAATGGGCACCATCCGCCTCGAGTGCCCCGTCGCAGCTGCCAAAGCCGTCCTTGCGAAAGGACGGCTTCAAGTCGGGTTCAGCTCGGGCACAGTCCGGGCACTCGAGGACCAGCCTCTGCGGTGTTTCCGGTGCTTCGGCATCGGCCACACCCGGCCCCTGTGTCCGTCCAAGGTTGACAGGACGGACACATGCTACCGCTGCGGCAAGGAGGGCCACAAAGCCGCCTCCTGCCAGGTCGCCACGCCGCACTGCGCGGTGTGTGCCGCCAGTGGCCGCCGGGCAGGCCACGTCATGAAGGGGGGGAAGTGCAATCCCCCCCCTAAGCGTGGCAAAGCGCAGGCGCCGACAGGGCCTGCACCTGCTGCTGCCGCTGTTGCCGCCGTTCCTGCGGCGGGTGCGGAGGAGGGTGCGATGTCCGACTGATGGCCACGGTCGAACATCGCATCCTTCAGGCGAACACCAACCACTGCAGGACAGCCCAGGATCTGCTGATGCAGACCATGGCTGAGTGGTTGGTGGACTTGGCGGTGGTCGCCGAACCCTACTCGGTCCCTGGCCGTTGGCTGGGCGACCGGGACGGCTTGGTGGCGTTGGTGGCGCGGTCTTCCACAGACTCCCCTCCCCTCTCGCTCTTAGAGAGGGGACCGGGATACGTGGCCGCCGCGTGGGGAGAGATAGCGACGGTGGGGGTGTATTTCTCCCCAAACCGCCCTCTCTCGGACTTTGAGGATTTCCTCGAGATCCTCACTGCTGTCGTAGGGAGGGCGGCACCACGCCAGGTCGTGGTGCTGGGCGACCTAAACGCCAAGTCGGTGGCCTGGGGCAACTCGGTCGCCGGGTGCAACGTCCGGGGACGCGCCGTCGAGTTTTGGGCGGCCTCGTGCGGTGTGTCCCTCCTCAACAGGGGGGCGGTCCACACGTGTGTGCGGCGACAGGGCGGGTCGGTGGTGGACGTCTCGTTCGCCACCCCCGCGCTTGCCGCCCGCGTCGTGAACTGGCGGGTGGAGCTGGTGGAGACCTTGTCGGACCACCGTTATGTGCGGTTCGACATCTCCACACAGCGGGGAGGGGGGACGGCCCGCGCTGGGCAATCTCCCTTCCCGCGGTGGGCACTCACCCGCCTGGACCGGGAGGCGGCCAAGGAGGCCGCCTTCCTCCAGGACTGGCTGTCGCCTCCCCCTGTCGAGGAGGTCCCGGACGTGGACGCCGCAGCGGTCCGGCTGCGGGGGTCCTTGACCGAGGTGTGCAACTCCAGCATGCCTCGGTCTCGCCGTCCGCCTCCCCGTCGCGCCGTGTACTGGTGGACGGGGGAGCTGGCGGGGCTCCGGGCCACCTGCGTGGCGGCCAGAAGGGCCTACGCGCGGAGCCGACGGCGCAGCGCCCAAAACCGAGTCCGGGCAGAGGAGGACCGCCTGTACGCCTCTTACCGAGAGGCTACGGTGGCCCTCAAGTCTGCGATGGGCGCTGCGCAAGACTCGGCGAGGGCCGAGATGCTGGAGGGTCTCGACAGAGATCCCTATGGGAGGCCATATAAGGCGGCGCGGAACCAGCTCCGCCCCTATGGTCCCCCACTGTCTGAGACCCTCGAGCCAGCGTTGCTGGATGGGGTGGTCCGGTCCCTGTTTCCGCGCAGGACCGACTTCACCCCTCCAGCGATGGATCCCCCGCAAGGGGCGGCTCCGCCGGAGGCAGAGGTGCCCCCGGTCACGGCGGCGGAATTCTACGCGGGGGTTCTGGGCCTCCGCGCGAAGAAGACCGCTCCCGGACCGGACGGCGTCCCCGCACGGGTGGTGGCGATCGCCGCCACCCAAATGGAGGACAGGTTTCGGGACCTCTTCAGCGCGTGTTTTACGGCTGGGAGGTTCCCGAAACCGTGGAAGGAGGGGCAGCTTTGCCTGCTCCGAAAGGAGGGTCGCCCGGTGGACTCCCCCTCGGCATACCGGCCCATCGTTCTGCTCGATGAGGTCGGTAAACTGTTCGAGGGGATCGTCGCCGGGAGGCTGGACAGCCACCTGCGGGGGGTAGGGCCGGATCTGTCGGACGCCCAATTCGGGTTCCGTCGTGGGCGTTCGACGATCGACGCGCTGGCCCTACTCAAGGGCCAGGTGAAGGAGGCGGTGGAGGCGGGGGACGGAGTGCTGGCGGTGTCATTCGACATTGCCAACGCCTTCAACTCCGTCCCCCACTCGACGATATTGGAGGCGCTCCGGTATCACGGAGTGCCCCAATACCTGCGGGACCTCCTGGCCGACTACTTGGAGGGCCGAGAGGTCCTCCTCGTGGACAAGTCGGCCACGGTGAGGCGGTACGGCGCAGAGTCCGGTGTTCCACAGGGGTCGGTGCTAGGCCCCCCCTTGTGGAACATCGGGTTCAACTGGCTGCTGCGGGGTGCCCTCCTCCCGGGCACGAGTGTCATCTGCTACGCGGACGACACTCTGCTCACTGCCCGGGGGAGGAACTTTGCCGACGCGGCCATTCTGGCCTCGGCTGGCGGGTCCTTGGTGGCAGAAAGGATCCGCCGCCTGGGATTGAGGGTGGCGCTGCACAAAACGGAGGCCGTGTTCTTTCGCGGTCCCCGGCAGCGCTGCCCTGCCGACGCCCACATCGTCGTGGAGGGCGTCCGTATAGGGGTCCAGCCCCAGATGAAATATCTTGGGCTGGTGCTGGACGACAGGTGGCGCTTCGGCCCGCATTTCAGCGGGCTGTCGACGCGCCTGTTGAAAGCCGCGGACGCCCTCTCATGGCTCCTCCCAAACCTGGGGGGGCCCAAGTCAAAGTGCCGGCGCCTCTATGCCGGCATTTTGCGGAGCATGGCCCTTTACGGGGCTCCCATCTGGGCGGACTCCCTCCATAGGAGGGAGAATGCTACCGCCATCCGCAGGCCCCAGCGGGCTATTGCACAGCGGGTGGCGAGGGCCTACCGCTCAGTGGGCTTTTCGGCGGCGTGCGCTCTGGCCGGCACCCCTCCTTGGGAGCTCGAGGCGTGGGTGCTCGCCAGAGTGTACGAGTGGACGGCGCGCCGAAAGGCGCTCGGGGAGCGCCCCACGGGCGAAGAGCGGGAGGCGGTGCGGCGAGAGGCGAAGGACGCCATCGTCCTCCATTGGACGGAGGACCTCGCCAGCGCCGCCTTTGGCCGCCGGACGTTGGACGCGCTCGGTCCGGTCCTGAAGGGCTGGCTCGAGCGGTCCCACGGTTTCCTCTCTTTCCGTCTGGTGCAGGTGTTATCCGGACATGGCTGTTTCGGATCGCACCTGCACCGGATCGGGAGGGAGGAGACCCCGGCGTGCCACGACTGCGGCGCGGCGGAGGACACGGCGCAGCACACCCTCGAGGTGTGCCCGGCGTGGTCCGAGCTGCGCCGCGGTCTGACCGCGGTGGTCGGACCGGACCTCTCGCTTCCCGGCGTGGTCGACGCCATGCTGGGGAGTGAGGAGGCCTGGTCGGCGGTGGCCTCCTTTTGCGAGGACGTGATGTCGCAAAAGGAGGAGGCGGAGCGCGCGCGGGAGGACGACCCTCTCGCTGCGCCGCTCCGCAGACGAAGAAGGGGGAGAAGGCGTCGTGCCCTCCCTCCTCATGGTGACGGGCGGGCGACAGGCGCGGGGGTGCCTTCGCCCGCATTGCACCCGTCACCTTCGTCGGTCATTCCCGACCCCCCACACCCGTGAGGGTGTGAGGGGGTCTGCCTGGCAATCGTCGGCGGAGGACTGGAAGTAAAGGCTGTGCCGGTTTCCCAGTCCCCCGCCACTGTGACGAAGCGGGAATGCGCTGGGTCGTTTTAGTGGGTATACCGGGTCCGCCCGGGGAGTCCCACATACCCCTCCCGTCCCCCGACGGGAGGATATGCGTAATGCATTTTTTCCCAGCGTAAAAAAAAAAAAAAAAAAAAAAAAAAAAAAAAAAAAAAAAAAAAGGTTAGGTTAGGTTAGGTTAGGTTAGGTTTCGCCGGGAGGCTAGACAGCCACCTGCGGGGGGTAGGGCCGGATCTGTCGGACGCCCAATTCGGTTTCCGTCGTGGGCGTTCGACGATCGACGCGCTGGCCCTACTCAAGGGCCAGGTGAAGGAGGCGGTGGAGGCGGGGGACGGAGTGCTGGCGGTGTCATTCGACATTGCCAACGCCTTCAACTCCGTCCCCCACTCGACGATATTGGAGGCGCTCCGGTATCACGGAGTGCCCCAATATCTGCGGAACCTCCTGGCCGACTACCTGGAGGGCCGAGAGGTCCTCCTCGTTGACAAGTCGGCCACGGTGAGGCGGTACGGCGCAGAGTCCGGTGTTCCGCAGGGGTCGGTGCTAGGCCCCCCCTTGTGGAACATCGGGTTCAACTGGCTGCTGCGGGGTGCCCTCCTCCCGGGCACGAGTGTCATCTGCTACGCGGATGACACTCTGCTCACTGCCCGGGGGAAGAACTTTGCCGACGCGGCCATTCTGGCCTCGGCTGGTGGGTCCTTGGTGGCAGAAAGGATCCGCCGCCTGGGATTGAGGGTGGCGCTGCACAAAACGGAGGCCGTGTTCTTTCGCGGTCCCCGGCAGCGCTGCCCTGCCGACGCCCACATCGTCGTGGAGGGCGTCCGTATAGGGGTCCAGCCCCAGATGAAATATCTTGGGCTGGTGCTGGACGACAGGTGGCGCTTCGGCCCGCATTTCAGCGGGCTGTCGACGCGCCTGTTGAAAGCCGCGGACGCCCTCTCATGGCTTCTCCCAAACCTGGGGGGGCCCAAGTCAAAGTGCCGGCGCCTCTATGCCGGCATTTTGCGGAGCATGGCCCTTTACGGGGCTCCCATCTGGGCGGACTCCCTCCATAGGAGGGAGAATGCTACCGCCATCCGCAGGCCCCAGCGGGCTATTGCACAGCGGGTGGCGAGGGCCTACCGCTCAGTGGGCTTTTCGGCGGCGTGCGCTCTGGCCGGCACCCCTCCTTGGGAGTTGGAGGCGTGGGTGCTCGCCAGAGTGTACGAGTGGACGGCGCGCCGAAAGGCGCTCGGGGAGCGCCCCACGGGCGAAGAGCGGGAGGCGGTGCGGCGAGAGGCGAAGGACGCCATCGTCCTCCATTGGACGGAGGACCTCGCCAGCGCCGCCTTTGGCCGCCGGACGTTGGACGCGCTCGGTCCGGTCCTGAAGGGCTGGCTCGAGCGATCCCACGGTTTCCTCTCTTTCCGTCTGGTGCAGGTGTTATCCGGACACGGCTGTTTCGGATCGCACCTGCACCGGATCGGGAGGGAGGAGACCCCGGCGTGCCACGACTGCGGCGCGGCGGAGGACACGGCGCAGCACACCCTCGAGGTGTGTCCGGCGTGGTTCGAGCTGCGCCGCGGTCTGACCGCGGTGGTCGGACCGGACCTCTCGCTTCCCGGCGTGGTCGACGCCATGCTGGGGAGTGAGGAGGCCTGGTCGGCGGTAGCCTCCTTTTGCGAGGACGTGATGTCGCAAAAGGAGGAGGCGGAGCGCGCGCGGGAGGACGACCCTCTCGCTGCGCCGCTCCGCAGACGAAGAAGGGGGAGAAGGCGTCGTGCCCTCCCTCCTCATGGTGACGGGCGGGCGACAGGCGCGGGGGTGCCTTCGCCCGCATTGCACCCGTCACCTTCGTCGGTCATTCCCGACCCCCCACACCCGTGAGGGTGTGAGGGGGTCCGCCTTACAATCGTCGGCGGAGGACTGGAAGTAAAGGCTGTGCCGGTTTCCCAGTCCCCCGCCACTCTGACGAAGCGGGAATGCGCTGGGTCGTTTTAGTGGGTATACCGGGTCCGCCCGGGGAGTCCCACATACCCCTCCCGTCCCCCGACGGGTGGGCATGCGTAACGCATTTTTTCCCAGCGTAAAAAAAAAAAAAAAAAAAAAAAAAAAGGTTAGGTTAGGTTAGGTTAGGTTAGGTTAGGTTAGGTTAGGTTAGGTTAGGTTAGGTTAGGTTAGGTTAGGTTAGGTTAGGTTAGGTTAGGTTAGGTTAGGTTAGGTTAGGTTAGGTTAGGTTAGGTTAGGTTAGGTTAGGTTAGGTTAGGTTAGGTTAGGTTAGGTTAGGTTAGGTTAGGTTAGGTTAGGTTAGGTTAGGTTAGGTTAGGTTAGGTTAGGTTAGGTTAGGTTAGGTTAGGTTAGGTTAGGTTAGGTTAGGTTAGGTTAGGTTAGGTTAGGTTAGGTTAGGTTAGGTTAGGTTAGGTTAGGTTAGGTTAGGTTAGGTTAGGTTAGGTTAGGTTAGGTTAGGTTAGGTTAGGTTAGGTTAGGTTAGGTTAGGTTAGGTTAGGTTAGGTTAGGTTAGGTTAGGTTAGGTTAGGTTAGGTTAGGTTAGGTTAGGTTAGGTTAGGTTAGGTTAGGTTAGGTTAGGTTAGGTTAGGTTAGGTTAGGTTAGGTTAGGTTAGGTTAGGTTAGGTTAGGTTAGGTTAGGTTAGGTTAGGTTAGGTTAGGTTAGGTTAGGTTAGGTTAGGTTAGGTTAGGTTAGGTTAGGTTAGGTTAGGTTAGGTTAGGTTAGGTTAGGTTAGGTTAGGTTAGGTTAGGTTAGGTTAGGTTAGGTTAGGTTAGGTTAGGTTAGGTTAGGTTAGGTTAGGTTAGGTTAGGTTAGGTTAGGTTAGGTTAGGTTAGGTTAGGTTAGGTTAGGTTAGGTTAGGTTAGGTTAGGTTAGGTTAGGTTAGGTTAGGTTAGGTTAGGTTAGGTTAGGTTAGGTTAGGTTAGGTTAGGTTAGGTTAGGTTAGGTTAGGTTAGGTTAGGTTAGGTTAGGTTAGGTTAGGTTAGGTTAGGTTAGGTTAGGTTAGGTTAGGTTAGGTTAGGTTAGGTTAGGTTAGGTTAGGTTAGGTTAGGTTAGGTTAGGTTAGGTTAGGTTAGGTTAGGTTAGGTTAGGTTAGGTTAGGTTAGGTTAGGTTAGGTTAGGTTAGGTTAGGTTAGGTTAGGTTAGGTTAGGTTAGGTTAGGTTAGGTTAGGTTAGGTTAGGTTAGGTTAGGTTAGGTTAGGTTAGGTTAGGTTAGGTTAGGTTAGGTTAGGTTAGGTTAGGTTAGGTTAGGTTAGGTTAGGTTAGGTTAGGTTAGGTTAGGTTAGGTTAGGTTAGGTTAGGTTAGGTTAGGTTAGGTTAGGTTAGGTTAGGTTAGGTTAGGTTAGGTTAGGTTAGGTTAGGTTAGGTTAGGTTAGGTTAGGTTAGGTTAGGTTAGGTTAGGTTAGGTTAGGTTAGGTTAGGTTAGGTTAGGTTAGGTTAGGTTAGGTTAGGTTAGGTTAGGTTAGGTTAGGTTAGGTTAGGTTAGGTTAGGTTAGGTTAGGTTAGGTTAGGTTAGGTTAGGTTAGGTTAGGTTAGGTTAGGTTAGGTTAGGTTAGGTTAGGTTAGGTTAGGTTAGGTTAGGTTAGGTTAGGTTAGGTTAGGTTAGGTTAGGTTAGGTTAGGTTAGGTTAGGTTAGGTTAGGTTAGGTTAGGTTAGGTTAGGTTAGGTTAGGTTAGGTTAGGTTAGGTTAGGTTAGGTTAGGTTAGGTTAGGTTAGGTTAGGTTAGGTTAGGTTAGGTTAGGTTAGGTTAGGTTAGGTTAGGTTAGGTTAGGTTAGGTTAGGTTAGGTTAGGTTAGGTTAGGTTAGGTTAGGTTAGGTTAGGTTAGGTTAGGTTAGGTTAGGTTAGGTTAGGTTAGGTTAGGTTAGGTTAGGTTAGGTTAGGTTAGGTTAGGTTAGGTTAGGTTAGGTTAGGTTAGGTTAGGTTAGGTTAGGTTAGGTTAGGTTAGGTTAGGTTAGGTTAGGTTAGGTTAGGTTAGGTTAGGTTAGGTTAGGTTAGGTTAGGTTAGGTTAGGTTAGGTTAGGTTAGGTTAGGTTAGGTTAGGTTAGGTTAGGTTAGGTTAGGTTAGGTTAGGTTAGGTTAGGTTAGGTTAGGTTAGGTTAGGTTAGGTTAGGTTAGGTTAGGTTAGGTTAGGTTAGGTTAGGTTAGGTTAGGTTAGGTTAGGTTAGGTTAGGTTAGGTTAGGTTAGGTTAGGTTAGGTTAGGTTAGGTTAGGTTAGGTTAGGTTAGGTTAGGTTAGGTTAGGTTAGGTTAGGTTAGGTTAGGTTAGGTTAGGTTAGGTTAGGTTAGGTTAGGTTAGGTTAGGTTAGGTTAGGTTAGGTTAGGTTAGGTTAGGTTAGGTTAGGTTAGGTTAGGTTAGGTTAGGTTAGGTTAGGTTAGGTTAGGTTAGGTTAGGTTAGGTTAGGTTAGGTTAGGTTAGGTTAGGTTAGGTTAGGTTAGGTTAGGTTAGGTTAGGTTAGGTTAGGTTAGGTTAGGTTAGGTTAGGTTAGGTTAGGTTAGGTTAGGTTAGGTTAGGTTAGGTTAGGTTAGGTTAGGTTAGGTTAGGTTAGGTTAGGTTAGGTTAGGTTAGGTTAGGTTAGGTTAGGTTAGGTTAGGTTAGGTTAGGTTAGGTTAGGTTAGGTTAGGTTAGGTTAGGTTAGGTTAGGTTAGGTTAGGTTAGGTTAGGTTAGGTTAGGTTAGGTTAGGTTAGGTTAGGTTAGGTTAGGTTGGTTAGGTTAGGTTAGGTTAGGTTAGGTTAGGTTAGGTTAGGTTAGGTTAGGTTAGGTTAGGTTAGGTTAGGTTAGGTTAGGTTAGGTTAGGTTAGGTTAGGTTAGGTTAGGTTAGGTTAGGTTAGGTTAGGTTAGGTTAGGTTAGGTTAGGTTAGGTTAGGTTAGGTTAGGTTAGGTTAGGTTAGGTTAGGTTAGGTTAGGTTAGGTTAGGTTAGGTTAGGTTAGGTTAGGTTAGGTTAGGTTAGGTTAGGTTAGGTTAGGTTAGGTTAGGTTAGGTTAGGTTAGGTTAGGTTAGGTTAGGTTAGGTTAGGTTAGGTTAGGTTAGGTTAGGTTAGGTTAGGTTAGGTTAGGTTAGGTTAGGTTAGGTTAGGTTAGGTTAGGTTAGGTTAGGTTAGGTTAGGTTAGGTTAGGTTAGGTTAGGTTAGGTTAGGTTAGGTTAGGTTAGGTTAGGTTAGGTTAGGTTAGGTTAGGTTAGGTTAGGTTAGGTTAGGTTAGGTTAGGTTAGGTTAGGTTAGGTTAGGTTAGGTTAGGTTAGGTTAGGTTAGGTTAGGTTAGGTTAGGTTAGGTTAGGTTAGGTTAGGTTAGGTTAGGTTAGGTTAGGTTAGGTTAGGTTAGGTTAGGTTAGGTTAGGTTAGGTTAGGTTAGGTTAGGTTAGGTTAGGTTAGGTTAGGTTAGGTTAGGTTAGGTTAGGTTAGGTTAGGTTAGGTTAGGTTAGGTTAGGTTAGGTTAGGTTAGGTTAGGTTAGGTTAGGTTAGGTTAGGTTAGGTTAGGTTAGGTTAGGTTAGGTTAGGTTAGGTTAGGTTAGGTTAGGTTAGGTTAGGTTAGGTTAGGTTAGGTTAGGTTAGGTTAGGTTAGGTTAGGTTAGGTTAGGTTAGGTTAGGTTAGGTTAGGTTAGGTTAGGTTAGGTTAGGTTAGGTTAGGTTAGGTTAGGTTAGGTTAGGTTAGGTTAGGTTAGGTTAGGTTAGGTTAGGTTAGGTTAGGTTAGGTTAGGTTAGGTTAGGTTAGGTTAGGTTAGGTTAGGTTAGGTTAGGTTAGGTTAGGTTAGGTTAGGTTAGGTTAGGTTAGGTTAGGTTAGGTTAGGTTAGGTTAGGTTAGGTTAGGTTAGGTTAGGTTAGGTTAGGTTAGGTTAGGTTAGGTTAGGTTAGGTTAGGTTAGGTTAGGTTAGGTTAGGTTAGGTTAGGTTAGGTTAGGTTAGGTTAGGTTAGGTTAGGTTAGGTTAGGTTAGGTTAGGTTAGGTTAGGTTAGGTTAGGTTAGGTTAGGTTAGGTTAGGTTAGGTTAGGTTAGGTTAGGTTAGGTTAGGTTAGGTTAGGTTAGGTTAGGTTAGGTTAGGTTAGGTTAGGTTAGGTTAGGTTAGGTTAGGTTAGGTTAGGTTAGGTTAGGTTAGGTTAGGTTAGGTTAGGTTAGGTTAGGTTAGGTTAGGTTAGGTTAGGTTAGGTTAGGTTAGGTTAGGTTAGGTTAGGTTAGGTTAGGTTAGGTTAGGTTAGGTTAGGTTAGGTTAGGTTAGGTTAGGTTAGGTTAGGTTAGGTTAGGTTAGGTTAGGTTAGGTTAGGTTAGGTTAGGTTAGGTTAGGTTAGGTTAGGTTAGGTTAGGTTAGGTTAGGTTAGGTTAGGTTAGGTTAGGTTAGGTTAGGTTAGGTTAGGTTAGGTTAGGTTAGGTTAGGTTAGGTTAGGTTAGGTTAGGTTAGGTTAGGTTAGGTTAGGTTAGGTTAGGTTAGGTTAGGTTAGGTTAGGTTAGGTTAGGTTAGGTTAGGTTAGGTTAGGTTAGGTTAGGTTAGGTTAGGTTAGGTTAGGTTAGGTTAGGTTAGGTTAGGTTAGGTTAGGTTAGGTTAGGTTAGGTTAGGTTAGGTTAGGTTAGGTTAGGTTAGGTTAGGTTAGGTTAGGTTAGGTTAGGTTAGGTTAGGTTAGGTTAGGTTAGGTTAGGTTAGGTTAGGTTAGGTTAGGTTAGGTTAGGTTAGGTTAGGTTAGGTTAGGTTAGGTTAGGTTAGGTTAGGTTAGGTTAGGTTAGGTTAGGTTAGGTTAGGTTAGGTTAGGTTAGGTTAGGTTAGGTTAGGTTAGGTTAGGTTAGGTTAGGTTAGGTTAGGTTAGGTTAGGTTAGGTTAGGTTAGGTTAGGTTAGGTTAGGTTAGGTTAGGTTAGGTTAGGTTAGGTTAGGTTAGGTTAGGTTAGGTTAGGTTAGGTTAGGTTAGGTTAGGTTAGGTTAGGTTAGGTTAGGTTAGGTTAGGTTAGGTTAGGTTAGGTTAGGTTAGGTTAGGTTAGGTTAGGTTAGGTTAGGTTAGGTTAGGTTAGGTTAGGTTAGGTTAGGTTAGGTTAGGTTAGGTTAGGTTAGGTTAGGTTAGGTTAGGTTAGGTTAGGTTAGGTTAGGTTAGGTTAGGTTAGGTTAGGTTAGGTTAGGTTAGGTTAGGTTAGGTTAGGTTAGGTTAGGTTAGGTTAGGTTAGGTTAGGTTAGGTTAGGTTAGGTTAGGTTAGGTTAGGTTAGGTTAGGTTAGGTTAGGTTAGGTTAGGTTAGGTTAGGTTAGGTTAGGTTAGGTTAGGTTAGGTTAGGTTAGGTTAGGTTAGGTTAGGTTAGGTTAGGTTAGGTTAGGTTAGGTTAGGTTAGGTTAGGTTAGGTTAGGTTAGGTTAGGTTAGGTTAGGTTAGGTTAGGTTAGGTTAGGTTAGGTTAGGTTAGGTTAGGTTAGGTTAGGTTAGGTTAGGTTAGGTTAGGTTAGGTTAGGTTAGGTTAGGTTAGGTTAGGTTAGGTTAGGTTAGGTTAGGTTAGGTTAGGTTAGGTTAGGTTAGGTTAGGTTAGGTTAGGTTAGGTTAGGTTAGGTTAGGTTAGGTTAGGTTAGGTTAGGTTA